>LXFE01002793.1:0-10787 GCA_001929475.1 Neolecta irregularis DAH-3 | reverse complement strand
GCCCAGCCCCCGCCCCGCAGACGCACCCGCCTCCAGCGCATGTTCTCGCAGACCGCAAAGGCCGACCTGCTGCGCCGCGAATCCGAATTCGCCTGCCAAAGCAGCGCCTCCGACACCGATCCCGCCGTCGTTTCTGCCGCCTCCTCCTCCGCCGGTGATGCCCGCCCGCCGCAGCTGCCGCCGCCGCCGCTGCCGCGCTTCCAAGTGCTGCCCGACGGCGCCCACAAACACCACCTGCGCTGCCACAAGCGCCAGGAGAAGCTGCGCACCATGCTGCGCGACCTGCTCTCCGCCGCCGTAGCCCGCAAGCGCGACGACAGCGGCGTCGAGAAGCTCAGCCTCGTCAACTCGTGGGTCGACCAGCTGCGGTCCGAAAAGGCCGCGATCAAAAAGGACGGCGCCCCCTCCACCACCCTCGTCGAAAAGTACGGCCGCTGCCAGGAGATCATCGGCAAGGGCGCCTTTGGCGTAGTCAGGATCGCCCACAAGACAGACATCTCAAACCCCCTCGGCGAGCAGCTGTACGCCGTCAAAGAGTTCCGCCGCCGCCCGCAGGAGTCCGCGAAAAAGTACACAAAAAGACTCACCTCTGAATTCTGCATCTCCTCCTCCCTCACCCACCCAAACGTCATCCACACCCTCGATCTCCTCCAGGACGCAAAGGGCGACTACTGCGAAGTCATGGAATTCTGCGCCGGCGGCGATCTCTATACCCTCATCCTCGCCTCCACAAAACTAGACCCCGACGAAGCAGACTGCTACTTCAAACAGCTCATGCGAGGCGTAGACTACATGCACTCCATGGGTGTCGCCCACAGGTCGGCTGCTTTGGCGCCCCGCACTAACCAACAGGGACCTCAAGCCAGAAAACCTCCTCCTCACAACAAACGGCGCCCTCAAAATCACAGACTTTGGCAACGGCGAGTGCTTCCGCATGGCGTGGGAACAAGAAGCCCATCTCACTTGCGGCCTCTGCGGCTCCGCCCCCTACATCGCCCCCGAGGAATACACGGACAAGGAATTCGACCCGCGAGCAGTAGACATTTGGGCCTGCGGTGTCATCTACATGGCAATGCGCACAGGCCGCCACCTCTGGCGAACTGCAAAACGCGAAGAAGACGAGTTCTTTGAACGATACCTCCTTGGCCGCAAAAGCGAAGCCGGCTACGAGCCAATCGAACAACTCAAACGCGTACCCTCCATATATTTCACCCTTAACCAGTCTAGTCTAGATGTAGAAACGTCATCTATTCAATATTGGATCCAAATCCCACTAGACGCATCAACGCCCAGCAAGTCCTCAACAGCGAATGGGTTCGGGATATCACCCTGTGCAAGGCAGGCGAACTTGGTCTGTCTTGTATTACGCCCACTAACGACTCAGGACTGTAACAATCATTTTCTTTCTCGTTTCTCTGCCTCGTTGTTGCCACGTCATAGTCGCAAGGATCTTAATAAACATCACTAGACTCTTCTCTTGCGACTTTTGCTTGTTCAAATGGATCATGGTGTGGTGTATTGTTTTTTCTCTCATTTTTGTTTCATTTGGTTATAAATCAAGATAAATTGTTGATTTTCTTGGAATATATCTAGTGCATAGCTTATCCATTTACCCCCAACCACCGACTTGTCTACTACCACCAACTATGCCAAAAGCAGCTGTAGGAACACCGAAATGCACTCTTCCCTATTCTCCCAGCTAACAACAGATCTCGCCAATAAAATGAAGGCTAAAGGCCTCCAACGACTCCGTTGGTACTGCCAAGTCTGCGAAAAACAATGTCGTGACGAAAATGGGTTTCGGTGCCATGTAGCATCAGAAGGACACGTGCGACAAATGCTCATCGTAGGCGAAAACCCACGAAAACATATACAACAGTACTCTAACCAATTTAAACATGATTTCCTCCAACAACTACGAACCTCTCACGGAGAAAAGAAAGTCAACGCAAACCACTTTTACCAAGAGTATCTCTCCCTTGCCACAAAATAATTTAACGAGAGCAGGTACATTTCACATAAATCACATGTTCACATGAATGGAACACATTGGGTCACGTTGACTGAATTCGTCAAACATTTAGGTCGCGAAGGAATCTGCAAAGTAGAACAAAATGAAAAAGGATGGTATATGTCGTGGATTGATAATTCACCTGAATCAATGCGTCGTAAAGAAATTGTGAGAAAGAGGGAACGATTAGACAAAGGGGAAGAAAATCGCGAGAATAAATTGATTGCGCAACAAATTGAACGAGCCAGTCACGAGGAGTCCACGACGACGACAGGGGATGAAGAGAGGCAAAAGGTTCTAATACGTGAACAAGACGAAAAGATTAAACTCGATTGGAAAACAACTGGAAAGCAAGACTCGATTCCCAATACGCTCCCCGTTGCCCTCCCTAAAAAGAAACAAAACATCTTTTCGACAGTGAAAAGGACAACTACAATTTCTAAACAATCGGTTCAAAATCAAAAGAAGATAACGTCGACGGTAGATCAAATAATGCAGGAAGAAATTGATCGAAAGAAAAGATTTAATGGACGATCGTCAGAGTTTAAACGGGTTAAAATTTAATTGTGTTTTAAATAGATTGGGAATTCGGTTTGTTTTTGTATAATTACTCTTTTTTTCCAATGGTATTCGGGATGTAAGCGTCTGTTTCATTGTACACTGAAGGTGTCTTGATTTTTCAAGAGAATTCCAGGAGGATTAATTAGTGGGAATATATTCTGGAATGTATTCGTCAGATTAGATACATTTCCGAGATTAATAAGCGAGATAACAATATAGTTGCAATCCCACATTCACTAAATAACACATCAATTCATATTCACTGTTGCTATAAGAGGAAACAAATACATCCCAAGATCTTATGTATACTTGTCATGACATTCTATTTAGAGATTTACTGACGATCCGGAATACAACATTCAATATTCCATTGGAAATTCAATAAAACTCGCCACTAGAACAATAGATAACAAATCAAACACAATCAAATGCTCATATATAATTCATTCCAAGAAACAGACGTTACCTTGCTCTTCTTCATTCCCTTTTCAATCCTCTTGTTTGTTTAATAAGTGGATATAAACTGAACGTGGCAAACACTAAAACAGAAAACATCCACTTGATCGATTCCTGAATAGACATTCCATGGGACCGCGCGCGATATAATGCGTAAACAGCTTCACTAGTATGTGCACCGACTAGTAAATATATACTCCCTTCCATAACCTTTGGTCCAACAAAGGCTCTCCTGTCTGTCAGTTGACACCGTATACTTACAACGATACAATTTTGCAATTACATCAGGAACATCTTGGGGTCCTTTGACGACATATAGCTGAAACCCAATAAGAAGTAATACAGCCGTCTTTGCAATGGTTATAGATTTTATCATTGTGGGTGAACCGTTTGGTAAAAACAAGGATTTACTAGCGTCTGTAAGAGAATTGTAATGATACAATTTACAAAAGACCGGCAGGAATATTCTAGTTATTCTCTCAAACTAAACAATTGATTTATTCTACTTCTTCCCGCGTTTGCTCGAAGTCGAGTCCTTTGGCAATTCCTTTGTAAAAGGCAAAAATTTCTTACCGCCCATATACGATTGCAAAATTTTCGGAACATTGAATCCCTATGCTTGTAAACAGGTGGCAGGCAACAAATCCACTCACATCTTCAGTTTGATAGTTTTCCAGGATACAACATAATGTCCGTTCAGTAGCGCACAGCGTAGCATTGAGACAGTGGACGTATTTCTTGTCTCGTTCACCGGCTTTCTTGACGCCATATCGAATCTCGAGCCGGCGGGATTGATAGTCGGTACAGTTGGAACAGCTAACAAGCTCCTTGTACTCGCCTTGAAAGGGGAACCATGCTTCGAGATCATATTTCTTTGCCGCAGCGTTATTCAAGGCGCCGGACACAATAGAGACCACTCGATATGGTAGACCAAGAGACTGGTAAAAATCTTCCGAGTTTTTCATCATATCATCGAACGCTGGCCATGATTTCTCTGGAGCCGTGATAAGGAATTGTTCGACCTATTTGATCACGATCGACAAAAGATCCGAAGAAGTTACCTTTTCAAATGAGTGGACTCTGAATATACCCCAGGCATCTTTCCCATGACTACCAGCCTCCCTTCGGTAACATGAAGAGAATCCAGCGTATCTTGTATTCAGCATTCACCATCTAAGATGAATCTACTTTACAGGTAACTGCTCGGCTGGATTGTCAAACCATTCTTCGGCATGAAAGGCAGAGATGGGTTGCTCTGAAGTAGCAATAAGATATTTCTCCTCTGATCCGTCAATAACTTTGTACAGTTCCTCGTCAAATTGTTCGAGTTGAGCGGTTTTGGCCATGACGTCTTTGTTCATCATCTGGGGTGTCTGAAGAGCCGTGTAACCACGATCGCTCAAGAAGTTCAAAGCATAATTGATCAGTGCTTGATTCAAGAAAACACCATATTGTTTCAGGAAATATCCTCGATGTCCTACGACTTTAACACCTCGTTCGGGATCGTATCCGTCAATTCGAGTTAGTACTTCATGATGCGATAGACAGTCTTTTTTCTCAACGACGACACCTTCGGGGGCCCATGTTCGGATAGTCTCGTTATTGGCCTACTAATTACCCTTTGGTGTGTTTGGGAAAAACTTTCCTCATCCATGCTTACTGGAACCGAATTATGAACAATATTTCCGATACCTGCAACTTTCTGCTTCATTGCAGCTTCTTTAGCGCTTTCAACAAGTTCTTGGTCTTTTTTCTTCTTTTGCAGTTCTTCTTTTCTTTTTAATAATTCACTGGCGTCTTCTTTGCCCTGACATCAAATAGATCCTATATTTTCGAATATTACCTTGAGTTTTTGTCCAATCATCTTTTGAGTAGAATTTATTTCCTTGTTAATCCCATCTAATTCAAACTTGACTGAGCCTTGAGTATATGGGCATTCCTTTTATCACCCTTTGTCCACTCCTTGTACATCTCGATAATATCATCCACAATTTTAACACTAGCACCTCTCCTTCGTTGCGATTCCCGAATTTTCTCGGGTTCTCCGCCTTTATCTGCAATAAAAGAAAGGATATCGAGCATTTTTCAGTCTCTCGAGACACTTGACTGGGATTAACGAAATAATTCAATCAAGAAAGGAGTTTTATGGGTTAAGGTCAGTTTGAAACAAATTTACGGCCATTCTGACCCAAATGAGATCTCCACCGCCAACTCACCTGAATCTCACTTGTCTAGATTGATATCGCAGATATGTCTGGTGCTAGTCCAGCCGTCTTCAGATTTTATAAATTCAGCGCGACAGCTTTGGGTGCATCGATGTGGTTCTGGATGTTTTACCGGATTAAAAAGGATGGACCCGTCGTGCTGGTACCATTATTTAAGATTCTCTACTGATTACAACTACAGCACTGGAGACACCCTTGGGATGGTCCCGGACATGGTGAACATGGACACGAAGATGATCATAGTACCGAAAATCATCATTAGTGTTTTATCCAACTCTCGACTTCCAGGTAATTGCCGTTTGGAACTTAGAGTTTGGAGCAAGATTGTATATATTAGAACTACAGCGAATGCGATCATTGGGAACTCGAACATGTGGAGTGATGTAGCGATATCCCAGTTTTCCTCTCGTCGACATATTTTCCCATTTATCTCAACGATGTTTATTCCCAGTAGAATGTGGTCGTTCGATGGGCTATTTTCGATTAAATGGGGAAAATCTTCACCTCATTCTTCACAATATATGAAACTAACTTAAGCATTGAAGGATGATGCGCTCAATTGAAATAAGAATCTTCTTAAATTACATCTTATTGGCTTTTGGAAGCTAAAAGCCCCATTTACATACGGTAACTCGTCAGCACGTCCCATACTCCCGGTACGAAGATACTCTGGAGAAGACAGAGAACCGACGTTAAAAACAGAACCGTGTCAGAAATAAATAGGATAGTGATTTGTAAGTGAAGTTGGTGATTATAAAAATCGTGGTGAGTGAGGGGAGAAGGGAGCTTGAATGAGGGGTCCCGATAGTGTCGTATTAGGCGAAAATCCCCAGTTTAGCATTTCTTTACGACAGGTTCTTGATAACTTATAAAAATATCTCCTATCCATTTACTGGTCGTATAGAAAGACGGTGTAGCAAATTGAACCATTAGGTCAGAAAAACGTCTAAATGTTCGACGGATATGGGCGTGAAGATTGATCTCTGAGGGCATTTTTGCGGATATGAATGAAAATTTGGAGGCGACCAGCTTTGTTGATCGGCGAATCCCAAGGTGTTAAAAGGCACTAGGCTGGTAATTGACTTTGACATTACAAAAAATACCTGGTGCCTTATACCAAGTCGAGAATCTTAGAAATTAGCTTGCCAACGGCACCATGAGGTTTAATGCAAAGAAAGTCTTCATGAGAGCAAAATATTCTTTCAATTTCACGAACATGAAATGATCGACAAGAATTAAAAAATCAGAAAAGCAAGGTTCAGATAAGTAGGGTCTATAACAAGCACATGGCATGGGGCGCCTATCCATCCCTGAAACCCCTGAACGCCTGAAAATGTAAAATATGTAGAAACAGAGAGTAGATCTTAACTGACAGAGCAAGTACCGGAGTAAAACGCCGGTCAAGCTGAAACGATCCCTAATTGTTGGCACATCTCCGAGCACTGGTCGGCCATTCAAGAAATGCCTAACGCTTAAGCGTTTCATCAAGTTAATCCTTCTTAGATGCATATGCTATTTATTGACCCAAAGCTATGATCATGTCAACCTGGAAACAACCCAAATCGCTTTGACAGATTCAAGGAGGTCTTTTATTCATTTTTCTCCAAAGAGTCGTCAAATGATGGCCACAACGAGGTTAAGACGTATTTCAGAATGTCAGTCAACGATCTCCGCTTGGACAGATCATCGAGAAAGCATCAGGACACATCCAGAGCAATCAAAAGACAAAGACGTGGAATCGTGTATTCCAATCAAGAAACTGTGTTCGCAGTTTCGTTTGTACAATTCCTTCGAATTTAACACATTAAAATTAATCAGGGCGTTCATTACTTCACGATCGTAACACTTGCACTGGCATCAAGATTGCTAAAATTGAGCCTTGAAAACTCCTCACCTCCAGAAGAAGAGCAAACAAAACAATTAGCCCCGGTGAAGATAACAAATACAAACTGGTACGAACATTTCCTTGATAATGGATGGATTCCAGAAATCATCCTTCGACAAGGTATTCGCAAAGAAGTTCAAGATCGATTAAACAGCATTCGAAATATTCCTATGTGTAAATTGCAGGAGAAGAAGATGAGATTTATCGAAAATCTACGCCACAGTGACAGTTCCATTGATCAGGAAAAGGCAAACGAGCAGCATTATGAAGTTCGCACAGAGTTTATGAAACTATGTCTAGGGTACGCTATCAATCTCGAAATCCATGATTGAATCATTAGGCCAAGAATGAAGTATTCTTCGTGTTTGTATCCTACTGGGAACGAAACACTGCAACAAGCTGAAGATGCAATTCTCGAGAGTTATGTCGAGAAAGCCGGTATCACCGATGGAATGACACTATTAGATCTTGGTTGTGGATGGGGATCTATGTGTTTGTTTCTTGCCGAGGTAGCAAGCACAATCACGAAAACCCTTTACTGATTTCCTGTAGAAATTTCCAGGTTCTCAGACCTATGCATTGTCAAATTCCTCTACACAAAAGATTCATATCGATGAACAAGCTTCGAAGAAAGAATTGAAAAATCTCACGGTTATCACTGCAGACGTAATAGAGTATGATTTCCCGCAAAAAAGGTAGTGCTCATGGGAATGGATAAAGTTTTCTGATCTAACTAGTTTTGATCGTGTCCTATCGGTCGAAATGTTTGAACGTATGAAAAATCACAAGCTGCTTTTAGCAAGGATTTCTTCATGGCTTAAGCCACACGGAAAATTATTTGTTCATATCTTTTGTCATAAAACTACGCCATACGATTATCACGAGGATGGTTGGATACAAAAGTACTTTTTTACTGGAGGTATGTATTTCCAGAGTTTTAACTTAGATACAGGAACTATGCCTTCAGCAGACTTGTTTCTTTATTTTCAAGAGGATATGGTGATTGAGAATCACTGGTTGATCAATGGGAAGCATTATGCTCAGACATGTGAGGTAACAGACTTGACAAGCTCTGGATAATGATGTTCAAAGGACTGGTTGAAACTTCTTTATAAGCATAAGAACCAAGCCATCCCTCATCTCAGAGATACATATGGAGAAGGTGAAGCGGAGAAGTGGTATAATCGATGGATTGTGTTCTACCTTGCACGTGCAGAGCTCTTTGCATGGAAGGATGGGGAGGAGTGGATGGTAGGACAGTATTTATTTACTATTTAATCACATGAAGAAACTTTGGTTGTCAAAAGGCTCCTGTCATATGTCATGAATTCAGTCAAGAGGCATCATGTATTCCATGGGCGTTTATTGCAATATTTATCTCGATGACATGGTTAATTTGACTTCTCCCGCCTGATATACTCCCGACGATCTCAAGCTCTCGTCTCTTTTTTTCTACTCTGAAGCTAAAGGTAAAACACCACCTATCTAATTTGCCGAAATATCGCTTACAGAGATTTCTCGAATAAGTTGACGCGAATTCTTGGTTTCCATTTTACCGCCTTCATTACTCATTCTAAATTAATATATACACTCTTTTCTTTAGTATAGTCATTAACTGACCCCAAGCCCAATTCATTGCCAACGCCGCTCCGACCCCAACCTCCGAAAGGCAAGTGAAAATCACTATCGCCGTTGGAATTAACCCATACAATGCCAGCATTGATCTTTCGCGTAGCTCGGGAAGCTCGGGAAAGGTCCTTCGTAAACACTGCAGCAGCAAGACCCAACTCCGAATCATTTGCGAGATCAATCGCTTCTTGTTCTGTGGAAAATTTGTGTAACGAGATAAATGGACTGAACAATTCCATCCTCGCAAGCTAATTATCAGTAACAATTATTTTCATCAGGCCCTTTACAGTGTGATCGTGTGGCAGAGACGGAAAGATAACTGGTTTGATGTATAGTCCCTCCGGCGGAAGTTGCCCTTCCCATTCTATAATTTCAATTCCTTCATCTTTGGCCATTTTGAGAAATCTTTTGGCCTTTTCATATTGGAGTTGATTAGCCATCGGACCCATTGTACTGGACTTTAGCGTAATAATCAGAAGGGAGACAAACGTTTTGGGATCCATCGGATCCCCGACAACAATATTGTTCATTTTCTTCTTCAGGACTTCGATATATTTATCAAAAATAGCATCCTGAATGTAAAAACGGCTGGTTGCACAGCAAACTTGTCCCGAATTAAAATATCCGCCCATGATCGCACCGTCTGTCTAGAAAATCAGCCAATATTCTCTCCGACAGGTAAGCACATACAGCTTTCTCTATGTCTGCGTCTTCAAAAATTAAGCAAGGATTTTTCCCGCCGCATTCAAGAGTAACTTTTTTTCCGGCAGCTTCTCTCATGACCATTACTCCGGTTGCACAACTGCCGGTAAAAGCAATCTTAGATATACCAGAATGATTACAGATCTCCTTCCCCACCACATGACCATTTCCCGGGATAACATTGACGACGCCAGCAGGAAGAATTTCAGAGAGGAAAGTTGTGAGATACAGAGCTGAAAGAGGAGTGAACTCGCTGGGTTTCACGACAGAACAGCATCCTGCTGCAAGAGCAGGACCAAGTTTCCAAGCCAGCATTGGAAGAGGGAAATTCCATGGGATGATATGCCCAACAACACCAATTGGAGCTCTGGTTGTGTACTTCTTGTCAGGTTTAGTTAATCAACCGGAATAATACACCAAATTTCGTCATCCCAAGATTGGTCGTGTATCCACATATTTTATCAGCTAGTCCTGCATAGTATTTGAATACTCCGATAACTTCATCTATATCGAAATTGGCATTATCAAGAGGCTAACAGTGTCAGTTTATTGGTTAACAGGACAGATTCACTTTGCCCATATTGATCGTCTCTAACATCATGAAGGCGTTTCGATTTTGCTCAATGACATCCGCTATCTTTCGAATGCGATCCCCCCGTTCAGATCCCTCCAGTTGGCCCCATTCGCCATCAAAAGCTTTCTTAGCGGCGTCTATAGCCTTTGCGACTAGCTCTTTATTTCCTTCTTCTACAGCAACGATTGTCTTGTTGGTAGCAGGATTAATAATATCAAAATATGCGCCTGACGAAACGTACTCGTTAGCGATGAATGGGGCAGTTGGGACTGAAATCATGGCATTGTCAATCTCAAGGGTAAGCATCCTCATTGTAGTGCAAAGTCGTTTCAGTAGTCTCATCAAGAGCGGCGACAACAATCTTTATAGGCGAAGTTAACTAGTAATACTTGAATAATTTAAAAAGGGTCACGTGTGCCCTAGAGGTTGCAAGTAGGATGTCCTGTCCCACCTGTGGAATCGTACCAGCTGTGGAATCGTCCAACTTCACCACCAAATATGTGACCGTCCTCCGCCAACCTCATTTATACCATCATGGCATATATCCAGGTGTGACTTTCAAATATATAAGTATGCATCAGAAGTAGAAACAGCCCTTCTATCCTCAGTTGCACCTTTATTTGCTGTAGCATTGCGGAATAAGTTTGAACTTGTGGGACACGACTTTACCCCAATGTTGCAACCCCACCAGCTTGCCACCGCCACCGCCAAAGTATCGGAACAAGCACAAGGAGCAGCAAGGGC
>LXFE01000247.1:0-27614 GCA_001929475.1 Neolecta irregularis DAH-3 | reverse complement strand
GTTTCTTTAGTTTCTTTGGTTTCTTTTTGGTTAAATTTTTAGCGTACTCTGTGGGTCAGGTCAGCAACGAAGATAATTGTCAAAAAACCCCTCAATGATGACTTTCCAATATCTTTCAAAGGGATCTTTAAAATGGGACGATTCCACGTGTGATGAAAAGCCCGCAGAAAGGGTGTCTGAAAGAATGACATACATTGGAGTGTGGGCAATACGTAGAGGTGAAGTTTGGCCGCGCACGCATGCTTGGAAAAAAAAACGACATTACTAGTTCAAACATCCATGAAACGATTGCGCGTTGTAGTTCGCAAAGAATGAATTCTAATATAAAGTTGGACGTATTTATGTCTGTGATAAACGTCCAGGTTTTATTGTGCCAGCACAAGCAATTGTGAAATTTTATTTTCGAAAACGGGTCAAATCCAAATTTCATGAAATCCGGGCTAAAGAGTGGCTGCAAAACGCGTGTAACACGCAGGCTGAAGTTGTAGAGCTTTGCAGACTTGGAAGTCTTGAATAAAACCGAGAAGAACGACCATTAGATCCCCTTGCTGGATGAATAGAGTATTATTCACCGGTCCAACAAGCAAGCACCTTCAGGTCTACTTATAGGAAACAGAAATAGCCGTGTCGGTTATAGAACTCTAGACACTGACCTAAGGAAAAGTCAAACCAGAGATCCCTTTAAAATATCCTCCAAAAGATTATTATGTCGTTTTCGTACCACACGCGCTCAGTCTTTTTAGCACAAAGGTTTAAAATTAATCACACAATACGTTTTGATTTCGTTACAGATATTCAAGCCGCTATTTAAAACTGGGTCAACCCCGACAATTCCTTACGTTCTCAACAGCCTAATTTCCCAAATTCGCCATGCAAAATAGACACCTGAATGCAAATATACGGATAATTGTCCAAACTCCTGTTCCCACGTCCGGTGATTAAGAGCATAAATTAAGAATGTCCATGGTTTATAGTACGCCTATGCATAGAGGCAAACAGATCTGCGTTCCATCTAGAGTGTTAAACGAGAGAATGGGCAGAAGGGTACAATCTGGACATGTCGAGACTTCCGCCTCGTTCCGAGCGGTAACGGAGGTAGGAATGCCGTCTTCCGAGATCTCCGTCATCGTCTGCGCGTTCTACCTCAAAGGAGCCCAGTTGCTGGGAATCTGAGGCGATTGTGTCGTATCCCGGGGGAGGAGTGAGTTCCGGCGGAGTAGTGTCTGCGTCAAAAGCTGGTGGAGCATTTGATGGTTGGCGGAGCAGATGCATGGGTCGATACTCTAATTTGCAAGGAGGAATCGAGTTTTGGCATGGACAAGGCGGGACTGTGTCTTTGGCGGATATGTGCTGCTTGTTGTAGGCTGGCGGATCTGTGTTGACGGGCGTGCAGCGGCAGGACAAGAGATGCACAGGCGAATCAACAGATATTTCGAAGTGTCTTCTTTTGGATGAGTCGAGCTCATGGGTTCTGCTCAGGCGGAGGATGATTCTGATGGTATGGTGGACTTTGATGTTGCGGTAGGTGGTATCGCAGTGCAGCGGGTGCGATTTGTCCACACAGGCCGGTAGCGGTACTTGCCACTCAAATTCAGTGCTGCCGGCATTCCACGAGTCGATATGATGCAACAAATTGCTGCTCGAAGACGGAGAAGACTGTTCATAGAGGGTGAGAGAAACGGGCGGCTCGGCGCGGTGGATGGTGCCGTTGCGGCAGTAGTAATCGATTACTTCGGTAATAACGACCTTTATCTTATGGACATGGACTTTAGCAAGAGGAGTCAGTTTGATGGCGATCGGGATGAGTGCGCCTATGGGAAATGCCTTGCCCGAGATTGCTATGTCGTAATACAGCTGATCGTCCCTTGCAGAGTCAAACCACGGACAGTAAGAGGGTCAGGCACCAGTTGCGCGAGACGGCGATGGGCTCGGAAGACTCGAGATTACCTTCGATGGGATTTCGAATGAGGAGAACGTCTGTGTGCGCAGTCAAATTGCTGCGAAATGCACCAGGACGCTCCACAATAGCCTCGAGCGAATAGCGAACATGGCCCCGGGCACATTCAATTGTCTCGGGTAGTGCTGTTGGCAGCGGCAGCTCGAACGGATATGCGTAAATACCCGGCGGAAATAGACGAAAGCCGCGAAGATGAGCAGATGCATTGGGATCGAGCAGAGGTGATTGTTGCGAGTCCGGCACCGGGTTGCGCGCATCAAAAAACGTCCACAAATGCGAAACCAGCTTGAGCGTCTCTGAGTATGCCGTCTTGTTTGGAGGTACACCTTCGAGCCATACCGTACTCGAGCGGCCGCGGAAAGAAAGAGTCACAGAACGGATTTTTGCTGCCTTGCGCAGTGTGAAAATCAATCGACCACGCAGCATAACCGGTCCGCGATCGCAGTATTCTGCGGCAGTCATGCCTGCAAGAAAGAGCACAGGCTCTGCAAGCACAATGCACACACTGGTGGTATTGTGAGACGCCGTTGTGGTGGAATGGTGGAGCGGTAAAGACATCCGAGACAGAAGTCGTGATGAAACAAGTGGCCGAATAGGGCGGGGGTGGCTACACTCTATTCTACTCATAGCCTGTATATCGGCACATAGAAGATATATATACACGTACTTATTTGTATAGCTTAGCAATCCACACGGTGTTAACGGAACCGGTCCGGTTTTCTCCGATTTGCTCCTGGCCGGTTTGCCGCAACCATACTGCAGCTAGTGACATCCACCGCAAGAGTCAGCAGCCCTAGTCAGCACATAAGCATAACAGTAGCACAGTCGGAGCAGCACGTTTCGGGAAAGCAGGTTGGCAGCATACAGTCAGGACTGACCGCCAGAACTGGCAGCATATCCGAGCACAACACCGTCAGGAAGACAAGGACACATTCACCGCCAGTCAATATCAGCAGACACCCATCGCCAGTCAATTATCAGCAGACGCCCACCGCTAGTCGGTCTAGAAGCAGACACCCACCAACAGCCCATTCACCGCCAGGCATCATAGAGGAGATATACGGCAGCCAATTAGCAGCAGACACTCACCGCCAGTCGATTGTTTGAAAAAAGACACCCACAGTCAATTAAAATCAGACTTCACCAGTTAATTGGCAGAGGTTTATTACAGCAACATTCACCAGAGTCAGTATCGTAGCAGACATTCACTACCAGTAAGTTGGCAGCTCAAGCAAGTCGGTACTCGTCATCCCACCGCTCGCACGGACATAGTCCACCTCACCCTGAAAACTCACCACCATGACATCTTTTGTGTCCCGCGTCAAGCACTCGCTCCTCACCACCGCACATCCGTCACTTGCCCAGCTTCCTCCGCCAGACACCCTTCACTTCAATCCCACTGTACGTTTTGGCCTGCATTCTGCTGCCTGCGCGTCTTTCCACTGGGCACAAGGCCTGCTCGCCGTTGGTACATACGCAGGAACTCTGCACATTTTTGGCTGCGATTCTATTCACACAATCCTGCAGCTGGACAATTCTGCGCCTTGTAAACATGTCTTGTTGCACAGCGACAAGGCCATTGTCATTGATGCCCGCGGTGACCTCTCCGTGTTCAGTCTCGAATCCCTCACTCGCATCCTCATCCACTCTGTTCGCGGCCCCGTCACCTGCATCCACAGCGATCCTGCGCTCGATTGGCTCTTTATTGCCTACCAGGACGGTTCAGTCGACGTGTGGGACATTGACCGTGACTGTCTTGCCCCTTTGCACATCCCAAATCTCTACCGCGATCCCGCCCGCCAGCGCATCTCCAAAAAGATCCCGCCCTTGCTGTCAATAGCTCTCAATCCGAAAGACCTTAGCTTTCTCCTCCTCGGCTACGGAATAGAAGGCGCTGTGCTCTACTCCTTCAAGGAGGACAAGGCCGTCAGATTCTACGACATGCCTGCAAACGCCGGCCTGACACAGCTTACCTGGAATCCAAACGGGTAGTTGTCCCTCTTTTTATCTGCTCATCCCGCAAGCACACACTTTTGCGTCGCTTGCGATGATGGATCCCTCGTCTTTTACGATATCAAGAGTGAACGACCCATCTGTAGCCGCTATCTCAAAGACCCTTCCCAGTCCACGGAAGACCCCTTTGTCCACAGAGAACCCATCTTCAGAATCACATGGGCTTGCAGAGAAGACCCCAATGACACCTTTATTCTCGTTGCCGGCGGTGCCAACCCGGAAACCTCAATGAAGGGTCTCCATCTCATCGACTATGGTCCTATGCCCTCCTCCCTTACTGCGTCTGCAAACACAATTCGCGACTTTTATTTGTTCCCCAAACGCTTCCAGCTGCTTGCCGCTGCAGCTTCCGTCATCGACTTTTGCTGCATCCCGACTACTTCTCCTCACTACTCAAAGTGCCACAATCCATCTACAGCCCTGTGCATGCTATCCAACTGCGAAATCGCCTCATTGCCCATTGAAACCAATGTTGACCCGCCACCTGCCGCTCTTCAGTGGATCTCGCCAACGTTTTACTTTATCACCATGCTACACATGAACTATGACATCTGGCGCGTCCTCTTTGAATTCTGCTCAACAATAACCTTTCTACACGGTGGAACCCCCGGGAAACGAACGACTCGCCGTTTTGATATGAGACAGGTAGTCGTCACCGCCCACACCGACCATACCCTTCGCTTCTGGGATATTTCAAAGGGTGTCCTGGTTCACGGTCCGACTCTATATCTCGATCAATTCGAGCGGAATCCCAGGGTCGTCAAAATTGATTTCGCCGGGTATGAATTTGCTATTGGATTCGATACTGGTCAAGTCTCTGTATTCAAATTGGGCGTCAATGTGCCCAAATCGCATACTTCACCCGTGAATGAACAAGGTTCTTTCGATCGCATGACACTTGAAGAAGCAACTGAAAATGATAGTCCAGAGTCGCCTTCACAATTACCCACTCACGTCCGTACCCAGAGTCGTAATTCAAGAAAATCGGTTTCCCCGTCACTGGTTCGCATGTTGTCTGATGTAAAGACCCCACATGGATTCATCCCAATCATCCGCGTCGATGCAGATCGCACAGAAATCTCTAGCCTCAGAGTCAGTCAAATCGGCTTGTACTTTAATCCTCCTTTTCACTTTTTTTTTACAATCTAGGATAGCGATCGGTTATGAGTCAGGAGTTCTTGCACTCGTCGATATGCGCACGGCCGATATCTCGTTTCTGGGAAACTTGGGCCATATCCGCGGGAAAAACAATGAATCTGCAAAGAATACCGACGACACCGATATCGAAAGCGTCACTGCCCTTGAATTTGCAGTTTTTGCATTAGAAGATGGAGAAAAATGTCTTTGTTTGTTGACGGGAACGTCGAGGGGCCGGGTTATTTGTCATGCGCTGTTTCCCGATAGCCAAGGCCTTCATCGAGCGCATTTTAAAAGCTCGACGGAGGCTTTGTCAAGTCCTGTGCATACTATTATCCCCGTTACCGTAGAAGGGGGAAATGCGATTGCCACGCCCGCAAATTTCGCGGAGCTGCTCAATGGGGTTTGTGAGGCGGGTATGGTGTATGTTATTACCGAGAAATCAGTCCGTGTTCTCCGAGGCGTGACGTCAAAGATTGAGAGTTTCAAGTTTAGTGAAAATCTCTTGTGTCTTCGGGCGAATATCTTTTTTTTGGACGACGGCAGGGTATTATCGTGTTTGATGAACAACGGAAGTATTCACTTGTACCCCCTCATTGGACTCGAAACCCCGATTAAGGTTTTCCAGGTCCCTGGACCTGCTATTAATGAGCGATTGTACGTAACTGCAACAATATGGTTA
The DNA here is from genome assembly GCA_001929475.1 of Neolecta irregularis DAH-3. Taxonomy (NCBI): domain Eukaryota; kingdom Fungi; phylum Ascomycota; class Neolectomycetes; order Neolectales; family Neolectaceae; genus Neolecta; species Neolecta irregularis. The sequence continues at coordinate 21,825 of LXFE01000247.1, read as the reverse complement.
CTCATGGATAGGTTGAGACGATCTGTAATAAGCTCTGATGGTGATGTCTTTATCGTTAATTACGAGACTGAATTGTCCGTCTACTCTATTTGGGGGGGAATCGGGTTTCGCCTACTTGCTTGCAAGTGTTGATATCTAGTTCTCACGCCAATGACACATTATTCGATCCGCTCAAACCGAATTGTCCATCCCGACCAACCATCAGTACCTGGCAATGGATTGGGGGTGGTTCTACTTACATATCGGCCGCTGATCTTGACCTCTTAATCGCTGGTCCCGACCGTCCTCCCTCAAAGCAGTCTCTCGAAAAACATGCCGAATCACGAGCCGAAGAACGAGGCTCGCCCAAATCTCCATCCCGAGGAGTATCCTGGGGCGTCTTTGGTGATATGACTCGACAATTATCTGAACGAGGTGATAAACTCCGCGGGGTGGAAGATAAATTCTGTGAACTGCAAAATGCTAGTGGACAATGGTTGAAAGACGTCACTGAATTTGCCAATGATCAGAAAAAAACCGTGCAAAAGAGAGCTTTACTCGGTGGATTGAAGAATGCATTTATGTAGATATATATTATAAGCACATATGTATAGTTAACTGTGTTGATATGATTTAGAGTTTTTATCGTTATCTATTTCGTCGGAACTATTATCAGGACTGTCTATTGATAACTGGTGATTCAGGTTCCCCAACATCCATATATCCTCATCATCTTTACACTCTCTACGTCGGTCTCTTTCCCTCATTTCCCTTTCAAGCCACTTGTTCTGCTCGTTTATAACCTCCTCTGCATCCTTACATGAGCGATACATCCTTAACAAATCGTCATTAAGCGTGAAAAATGCATGGCCCCATGAAAAATGCGATAGTAAATCTTGCGCCAAGTCTTGGTGACCCGTAATTGATAAACACGCAGCAAAAGCCTCAGCACAATTAAGCTTCCATGGTCGACCGTGGTTTATCGGATTCGCCGCAATCAAATATGGTACTACCAATCAACACACTTGTGCAAAAGAACGGCTCAAGATATACAGTTTCGTTCGCATTTGCCGCTTATACGAGTAACCGGTAATTCGTCGACTTTGGCCCATGAGCATTCGACTACCGCGATACCTGCTTGCATCGCAATCTCCTTGTCGGCCATCGACACGGGTATACTTCCCGTCGGTCTATATTAGAAATAGAAATTATAATGGTTTAGAGTGAATACGTGATAACTACCCCCGGGAATTTATTGCCCAGTTTTAATATCGTGGAGATAAGACCAATACGGAATAATTTCTTACCGCTACATTTCTTTGGATCGCATTGATTAAAATCCCACATGGCTAATGACACAGGAAATTTCGCCTGTACATCTTGGTTATCGCAATATTCAGCGGGATCTGAAGCAACACTGCTGAAAATATCGCGGTCTCTATTGTTTTGTCGGAGAGGTTTGCTCGTTTTATTCTTTTTATGATTCTTTCTGGGTTGATCAGGCATGAAAATGTAGGTTGTCTAATTGACATACACGTGATTGCTGTTGGAGAGATTGGCTGACGGCTACTTTTTCCAAACATGCTTTCCTCCGCGGTGGACCCTTATAGCCGTTTGCGCAGCTTCATTGGTCAAGACTTTGATTTCTTATATCAGTCTGATTTGTGATAGAAAGAGCCTGCGATCCAGTTAATTTCGAGCCGAATCTCGCATTGAATATTGAGATTACAGATATTATCAATCAAAAGAAGGGCAATTTGTCAGTCACGCTAAAGGTCCTCTTTTCTGAATTCTAGTCCACGGGAAGCGGCGATATGCATTGTTAAACTTGTAAATTCGCGATTTCCACAAGTGTCGATGTTGGCTTTGAACGTACAGAGCATCATTTGAATCACAAGTACTCATGGCGAAGCTTTTAGATATTTGTGTCAAGAACTGCGGGTATCCATTTCATTTGCAAATTGCCACCAAAGACTTTTTGAATGAACTTGTGAGACGGTTTCCCGAGAAACCTCCGGCGCGACCTTCGATGATTCAATTAAAGATACTGGGTCTTATTGAGGAATGGAGACGGACCATTTGTACTTCGAGTCGGCATAAAGATGATTTTGGGTTTATCAGGGATATGCATAGGTTGTTGCATTACAAAGGTAATAGTCATGGCAGATCACCTTTGTTCATTTTCCACTTCAGGTTATTTATTTCCCGAGGTGAGTTCAAATTCCACAACAGTCATGAATTCAGAGGTATCATACTACTTACCGTCCGCCCTCATTTCCCAGAATTTGAAATCTGCAGATGAATTGGAAGAGGAGGACCGTACTGTCCAATCTGCAAAATTACAAGAGTTGATCAGACGTGGGACACCTGCAGATCTCGCGGAAGCGAACGAGTTGATGAAAATCATGACTGGTTACGATGAGCTGAATAGACCAGACTATCGCGCGGAGGCTGCGGAAGTTTTGTGGAAGTTGCAGCGCAAGGCGTCCTTGTTGGATGAGATGCTTGATGGTGTTCGAAAAGGAGAAGTAATTGGACATGGCGATGTATATGAGGTTTCTTGTTTGCCAGTTTTAAAAGAGGCTTATCTTAGGAACTGGCAGATTCACTGAAAAGCGCACAACCAAAGGTTCAAAAGATGGTTTCCGAGGAAACGGATGATCCGGAGGCGGTGGAAAAGTTACTCAATTTGAACGATCAAATCAACACTACACTTTCCCGGTATATCGCCATCAAAAAGGGGGATTATTCGAGCATTTCGAGCATCGGCCAGGGAGACTCAACAGGGTTCGTTGGTTATATTCCTCCATCTTATTCGGTAGAAAGTACTTATCATCTGCAGATGTAGCATCTCAGCTCTCTCTTATCGATCTTGATGGGAGTACGGACTGCACTCAATCATCCATATCCACACAGGCACCAGCCATAAAAAACAAAGCTTCTGAAGACTTGCTTGGATTGTCATTTGATGGACCTGCACAATCATCCTGGGGCCAAGGTGGAGATATTTCTCTCGGACCGTCAGTGATTCCTACGAGTACTCAAAACTTACCTGGTAAGCATGCCTTACTCCGTCAGACTCACGGGTAGCTACTATGTCACGGCTAAATAGCACTTCCTCAGTCTCGAGTTTTGTCACACCATCTGTTTCAGACAGTAACTCACAATTGGTTGGCGGCGGTCCTTCGAAAGTTTGTTTTGGCTTCGACTTTACTGATAAACAGGAAGTGATTCTGTTTGACCAATCCCCATTGTATATCACATCCAGTGTGCAAAAAGGACAAGCACAGCAACCATCTCTATTGGTTATAAAGTTTACGAATATATCACCAATTTATGAAATTACTCAGTTATCCTTTCAAGCTGCCGTCAGCAAGGTATTTGATACATTTAAGTATCCCCTTCTCACTATCAGAAACTGTCCATGCAGATAGAGACACCAAATTCCCAAGAGATTGCTCCACTTCAGCGGGATGGTATAGTCCAGCGGATATACATCAACGGTTTACAAAGCACCGATCGAGAACTCAAATTACGGTGGAAAATCACCTATATAATCAACGCACAGCAGAGCGAAAACGGGGGAGAATTTGTTTTGGCTGTATAATTATGTAGAAATGTCTATTCTGGTGGTGATTCAATTTTGCGGTAATTAATCTTCGCGTGTAATTCGACCTCAACCTACCAAATATTTGACACTGTCGTTCTGTATGCAATTGCCTTCTACAGGCTATCGAGCGGTAGAAACAAAGTCTATCTGGTACACTTGCTAAGTCTTAGTATTCATATCGATGCCATTATAGACAAGGTCTATCTCGACTGACAATCTTATTTTGTAGCTATAGACAATATCATACCGAAAGATCGTCTACCACCGCTCAAAATCGGCCTGCTGCGACCCAGTCGGCACCATCACCCAATCCTCCGTTGCCTTCAGTTAATAAATGGGCGAAACCTGCTGCTCCGTTAAACGTCGTGCAAGATTCCCCCAGGATTACGTTGAATGAACAACCTCGTCAGCGAGAACCACAACTGTACAATGATTTTCCTGCGAGAAGAGGACGCAGCTTTGAACAGCGAATGAGGCCACAGAGGTCAAATCGATCAAATTTTCAGAATCATCAACATGGTAATTATGATGCTGGAAATTTTAATTCTACGCGTACGTGAATACATAGATATTATTAACCGAGAAGCGGTATCTCGAGTCACCGCACAACAATCTGGCTGGAAAAATCCGTATGTTGCAGCTGAAGAAGTCAGATCCTCATTCCGTACAATAAGAGATACAAGAAATCCGCATGGTGCAGCTGAAGAAGTTGGACCTTCTTCATTCCGTACAATAAGAGATACAAGAGATACAAGAGATACAAGAGATACAAGAGATACAAGAGATACAAGAGATGCAAGAGATACAAGAGATACAAGAGATACAAGAGATACAAGAGATGAAAGAAATCAAAGAAATCAAAGAGGTGCATCCGAACTACAGATGCATCCTCCAGCATCTGAAGAACTGGCTGCACGCCAAACAAAGTGGTTGGCAAAAAAGAAGGGTGAAGAAAGGGATAAAATGAAGTACAGGGAACGGAAGAATAAAGAAGAAGAAGAAAACAGGGCTTTTGAGAAACGGCCAAAGAAAGAAAAAAAGGTGGAAGCCACAATACCAAAATTGCATATTCCTGAAACCGTCAGTGTGAGTAATCTTTCCCGCATTCTTGGAGTTCGAATGAGTATGTTATCTGTTTCTTCCTTCCGGCTAAGAGAAAAGATGAATTGGCTTGTAACATGACGCAACTCGGATTTGATCACACTTCCTTTGACCATGGTATACTAAGCTCTCCTTCACGATTAATTCATAGTATTAACGACGGAGGAGATTCAATTGATTGTTATGGAATACAACTTTGATCCAGTGATTGGGTCAAGCGAAGCAGCATTTGATTTATATCCGAGGTATACCCCCAATTTTCGCGTAATTTCTGATACCGCAGACCAAAACCCGCGGATAAGTCCATACTGCCCTTGAGACCTCCAATTATAACAATCATGGGTCACGTTGATCATGGGAAGACCACACTTTTAGACGCCCTTCGCAAATCATCGATTGCAGCTGGAGAGGCTGGTGGGATTACACAACATATTGGTGCATTCTCGGGTACTATTGCGCATAAACGGTCTGTTTAATGATACAGTAACTTTGAAATCCGGACAGCTAATCACCTTCTTGGATACACCTGGTCACGCTGCATTTCTAAGCATGCGTGAGCGTGGTGCAAATGTTACTGATATTGTTGTTCTGGTTGTTGCTGCTGATGACGGTGTGATGCCACAAACTATTGAAGCGATCAAACATGCCCAGAATGCGGGCGTTCCGATCATCGTTGCTGTTAATAAGATAGATCTGCGCAATGCGCATCCCGAAAAGGCCAAGATCGGATTGCTTAGTCACGGAATTGAGTTGGAAGAACACGGTGGAGACACGCAGACTGTGTACTTGTCTGCGCTGAAATGTCAAGGTCTTGAAGATCTCGAGGAAGCCATTGTCACCCTCGCCGAAGTTTTGGATATCAGAGCTGAAAAGGATGCTCTTGCTGAAGGTTGGATTATCGAGTCCTCTGTGAATCACGGCAAAGGGTTCCTTCACCCCAATACATCATTTCACTGACTGCAAAGTGATGTTACAACTCTTCTTGTAAGAAGCGGGACTTTAAAGCAAGGCTCTGTGATTGTAGCGGGTGCCACTTGGTGTCGAGTAAGAAATCTATATGACGAGAGGGGAAAAGAAGTTAAATCCGCTGGACCGGGTACCCCAGTCGAGGTTACTGGTTGGAAGGAAATACCCAGTGCTGGTGATGAAGTATTGGAAGCAGAAACCGAGGTATGTTTGCCATAGCGGTGTCCTTCTGATATATAGCATGATGCCAGAAGAACAGTCAATACACGAATTGAGCGAATTAGAAGACGACAACAATCACTGGACATCGAAGCAATTAACCAAAAGCGCCGAGTAGCTTCGCAAGAACGTTCGGCAATTATAGCATCTAGAGAGAATAAGGATGATTTCGGAGATGCAGCAGCAACAGTCGCAACAGTAGTTGCGCCGGCTAAACAATCTTCAAAAATTATTGAAGCTCTTTTTATAATTAAGGGCGATGTAACTGGTTCTGTGGAAGCTGTTGTGAATTCTATGATTTCTGTTGGCAACCACGAATTGGTTGTAAAAATTATACATGCAGCTGCTGGTGATATTTCAGAGTCAGATGTTGAACGAGCTTATGCTGCTGGGGGTAAAGAGCATTCCAAACAACGATTCTAATGGATTTTAGCCCGGATTTTAGGGTTTAATGTTGAAGCAGATAGAAGAGCAGCTGATCTCGCTGCTAGCTATCATGTCGAAATTATCCAACACTCAATAATTTATCGTCTCCTCGAAGATGTCAAAGAACGACTATCGAAATTGCTTCCTGTTGAAATTATGAAGAGTGTAGTCGGCGAAGCAAATATTCTTCAAATATTTGATTACAAACTGAAACGCAAAGTTCAAAAGATTGCCGGTTGTCGCGTTACCAACGGCATCATTGATATCAACAAGAAAGTACGAATAAATAGAGGAAAGGAGACCATCTGGGAAGGCGAATTGAGTTCTCTGCAGCAAGGAAAAAAGGAAGTAAGTGAGATTCATAAAGGGAATGAATGTGGGTTATCTTTTACAGATTTCGACGATTTTAAAGTCCGCGATATTGTGCAGACATTCACGACAGAGGAAATAAGTAGGAGCCTCTAACTCGTAAGAAACTGGTGCAATTGGCACATTGTATTATATTTGGGCTTAAGTGCATATAGTGAATTAATTAATATTCGATTAGAACCCATTCCATTGCATACATGTGTTCGGTCGAACAGTTTGCAGCACATGTTGCGATAATGATTGTGCCCCAGTCTATAGTTTCATCAAGCAAATCAACCGCTCGAGGCATGATTTGAAACTCAAACCTGCGATTCGAGCCACAAGGACATGCTGGAATTAGAGTTCCTCTCCATTGATTGGAGAAGTGACGTGGAGTTGCATTAATGTTATAGTGGATACATTGGCTTGGATTCTTTGAGACGAATGAAGTGAAATTTTGGAATTCTTTGTCAAAGTTGCCCGATTTCTCATAGCTCTCGCCGGCCCACTCATCATTACTTGTCTCATCGAGACAGGGCAGTGAATATTTGGTGTTGTGCGATGTTTCGGCCGGAATATCCTCAAAGTAGAGAAGATTACAAGGATAAGATTGAACAGATTTCGACCATGTAACTCGAGAGTCTGAGTGAGCAGGATGAGTTTGGGTAGTACTTGTGATGTTTAACGACTGAGTGAGAGATTTTGTTATTGTTGATAGAATTTCAATTTCTCTCTTCAAATGTGAAGTGGAGGTGAAGGTGTTACTATTATTTGAAAGAACAAAGGGATTCGAAAGGGATGGGCCGGAATTATTTGAATCGAAGATAGTTGTCCCGGGTTGTGAAAATGATTGGGTAGCTTTTTCGTGGACAAATGGATGTCTCTTGGATCTTCTCGTTCTCCGAAAAACACAAAACGAACCAGGTCTTCGATGGCAGTTGACTTCCTTGCAGCAGAACACATAGACTATTCGATCATAGCGATCCCCAACAGGCACATATAACTGGACGAGCAAGACAAGATGGGAGTTACAAAAGGAACAAGTTGAGAGGGTCCCATCTGGTGGCTTCGTATTATCAACCCAAACCTGGCTAGTATTAGTACGTAATCTTGAAAAACTTACAGGTGAGCCTCCGAGGAAGTTTGCGTATATATCTACTACTTCATTTTCTGGCAATGGACCTTGTACAAAACCAAGACTTGGCGGGAGAAAGTTACGAGGCATAACAGCTGGATCAAGTAGAAAATGTCAAGTATGTTTCGATACACCAAGCAATTGAACGGCGTCGAACTCACAACATACATTGATGTATTATTGAATAAAGGAAGTTTTTTCATGTAAAATATACTCTTATGATATGTTCTGCGATATTCCAAGATAAGAAGAGACTAGTCAGGTAGAAGCCAACAAACAGCAGTACAGGTAGAAGAAAAATCTCCTGAGATTGAAGAATAGGCAGCGCTTAGTTTGTTAGTTTTGGAAGGGAGATGAGTCGAATAACCTTTGTAGCCCAAGAAAGTGATATAGGAGTAATCCACAAACGCAACTAGATATAAAGTATTGCCTATGAACGCACAGATCCTGGCATTTAAGCAAGGTGGGATAAATGGGCGTCGTTACCAGTAGTCGCGTAGGATAACGGGTATAAGAAAGTACTGGACTACATAGATTAAGAAAAATACCGGTAGAAACGCGTTGCAATGTATATCGAAACAATATGCCCTTGAATCCTTGAGCAAAGCGTAAAAGAGAACATACCACTCAAGCTCGTCTTCCCTTGCCCTCTCAAGAGTGCTATTAGGCCGCCGTGTGAGGAATTTTTGGACGAGAATCCACGAGATGGTCGAGAGTATGAGACCCACGATAACAAAGTCGACAAAGACCATGAAAACCATTAAGCGGATAATTCCCAAGAAGCGTCCCGAGTAGGCTAGACCCCATGCTATAGCCGCAAGACACAAGAAGGATGAAAGAAGGACGACAAAGGAAGGGTCTGCCCGGGCGTAGCTGCCGCGAGTTTCTTAGGATGAGCAAGGGCCTGAATAAGGCAATGGGATACGCTTCTAGAAGGAATTAAATGGTGTCAGGGGCAGCAAGGGGATACGTAGTGGTAGACCGAGCGATATACTTTCTTTGGTGCGATGAGCAGATTGAGCATCTCCCAGATAGACATTTCAAAGTCCTGGTGTTACTGCGCGTTCTTGGAGTGTATTCACACACCATCTGGGGATAGTTGACGATTCTAGCGGGTCAGCTACGCCAGAAGCACATCGATACCGCCTCAGGTAGCTGTTCATGGTGTATTTGCGAATGCTGGCTGGGGTGAAACAACCCGCATTATACAGTCACCGCCAAGCCAGACAGGGACTTGCCATTCCTTTGAGCACCCGCCGCCCTCATTCCCTCCTTCTTTTTTCGTAATTCAGGGATCTTCGTGACGCTTAATTTGCCGCCTTGGCTCCTGGCCAGACTGCGGATGCAATGTCGACATCTTGGCTAACCCACACCGATTCCTCAGACACCGAGATGGACCTGCCGGCTGCTGCTCCCCGCCAGTCAATGTTGGCAGATCTCGCTTTTTCGCTCGGAAATATCGAGCAGTTTGCTGAAACGCTGTGCTATGAATCAGTAGAACCACCGGCGCCGCCCGACCCCGTAGCCGCCATGAGCACCTCGTCCCGCTCGCAGAAATCGCAGCATGGTCTTCTTGCTCGCCTGTTTGGCAGTCCGTCCTCATCCCGAACCAGCACCTCAAACACCATCTCCGATCTGGGCACCCAGCACCATTTCTTGACCGAGGTATGACAAGTTCTCGCTTCCTTGGTCTCTTATTTGCAAGGAACCCGCTCTCGGCCCTACAAAAGCTTCAGTCGCCATTCCCTCCCAGCGGTCTCTCCTAAAAAAGTCTTCAGAATTTTTTCGTAGACGCAAAAAGGTACACACACACTCGTCTCCACCCGCCGCTCAACATCAGTCTGTTGGCTCAAAGCATTCCTCCCCGCCCTCTACGGCTTCAGATGCCCTAGATATATTACCCCGAATACCATCTCCATCTTCAATGACCACCGATTTGAAGATTGCATCCCTATCTGCTGCACTCGATCCCTCTTTGACAAACCCCGCGATGCCAGAACCCAACCTCCAGCTACGAGGGAGGACAGTGAGCAATGTCTCTAACCACACAAGTCAGTCTGAGAAATTATCTAATCACCCTGCAAGTTTAATGCCTTCACTTAAGGAGACCCCACTAGACGAACAAACAGACCTAAAAACCAACAACAGCAGTAGTGGACAACTAATACGCCCATCGGGATCCCAAGATCAGACCAGCGATCGGAATTATTCACCTGACGAAAAGATATCGCAAAAGGATTCTCACGGTACAGAAAAACTATTGCCCAGAAATTCGGATTCAAAATTGACTTACGGTCAAGCTGCAGAAATCGCTCGAGACATCTATGATGGCAAGGAAGGATTCGTTTCTAGAGAAATTGCAGCTTCATGGCTTGGTGACGAGGGCTCACAACATACTCGAGCTCGAATTGCGTATTTAAGCCTCTTTGACTTTAATAATTTAGACATATTGACATCTTTGCGGTACGTATCTTCATATCTTCTACTAACATCAAAGTAATTTCTGTTCTCGTTTGTATATTAAAGGGGAGACCCAGCAAGTTGATCGCTTGCTGGAAACTTTCTCCCGCCGTTGGTGCGAATGCAACCCTAAACATGGTTTCAAAATACCCGGTAGTCACCCGCCTTAGAATCTCCTTACTGATACCAGACGTGACGCATGCAATAACGTATTCCCTTCTTTTACTCAATACCGATTTGCACGTAGCTGAACTTCATTCTAGTCAACGGATGACAAAATCTCAGTTTGTTCGCAACACAGTGACCGCAATTAGAACTCAACTTGAATCTGCGAATCTATTAATACATTCAGACCATGGAGAATCCCCAATGCTCGTCAATTCATCAACAGCAAGCCCTTACCCTAGTACGCCCGAGTCTGAATATTTCGATGGAGACCATAAATGCTCCCCGGTTGTAGGGCGGGACAATACACCTCGTTTTCGCGAAATTCATAATAATCGGCGATCGTTTCTAATGGACGACTCTGTGGGAAGTTATAACGCTCTTCTGAATGCGAGATCAAGCAAGGCTTGGGAGAGCGCCTTGGAATCAGTCCTAAAGGTATTTTATCATCAGTCAAAAGGTTTCATCAACATCAGGAATACTACATCGCAGTGAAACAATCTGCCCTTCTCCAACCATTGTCGTCAAATGAAAATCATTTGCGTTCAGCTAGTCGTACAGGTTCATTCGCAGCATATCAGTCAACGCTCCAACGTAGTGTTAGTCAGCTTAGCCATGCTGGTTCAGAAAGCAGCTTTTCCGGACCTCGAACATCAAAACTAGGGGGTCATTGGCCCTATAGTAAACGGAAACCAAGATCGAAGAATCTTGAAGCCGCAGGTCGGATCAGCATGGAGAGTCTTGAAGGAAGCAGCACATTTTCTCGCGTAGAATTCTTCCGCGAGTAACAATGCTGACATGGACAGCTTAATTCGCGATATTACGGTCAGTCTGCTACCTCGATCACCTCAATGGATTCCATGAACGTTAATCATTTGCAAACTACAAGATCGGTTGGATTCGTCAAAACATTAACGAATCAAATCGTAAAAGAAGAATATGCATCTTTTGGTAATTTCGAAGGCGATACTCGTGAAGACGAGCTTGCTTTGACTGGCGCACCTTGGGCGAAAGAGGGTTTATTAAATCACAAGCATCATATGGATGGTGTGAGTAAGAGGGCGAAACAACGCGGGTGGACAGAGTATTTTGTGGTGATTGAGCGAGGTCAAATGAGACTATTTTCTTTTGATAAGCAATCGCATGGGACGCAAGTGGTCGGAGGAGGGAACTGGACGGTAAATCCCCAAAACTATTCTCCACTAATTGAAGGACAATGCCACTGTCATTGGATCTTTTTTGCTTCGTCAAAGTTTGGCATCAGCTTTACCGCCTCCTGGCTATTCTTCATCCCGGGCTCATGTCTGGGTGTTGACGTTACCGTCGGGTGCAGTCCATTTTTTCGAAGCCGGGACTCCGGAACTCGTTCATGAATGGGTGGCAACTGCCAATTATTGGGCAGCACGTTTATCGAAAGAGCCGTTAAATGCCGGAATCACGAATGAAGAATACGGATGGGGTGAATATCTCGATAATATAGAGAATCTTGAAGATGATGATGAAGCGGAACGCACAAGATGCTCGACAGGGATGAGCGTCCGCTCGTCAGAAAACTCTATTCGATGGAAGCTTCCCGGAGATCGAGTTGTCGTTAAAGATTGGAAGCCGCCTCAACAGTCGTTAATGTCAAGTTCACTTTCCGAAGATGAACAATTAAAGTCTCTCAAAACATATGTGAACAGATTAGAAAAAGAATTTGAGCTACACAATGATCTTCGTGCCAAGATGTTGCGTGCGGTATGAGGAAATCTCCTTTGTTCTCTAATCTTCCAGTTCAACTTGAAGCACTCCAACGGGCAAAAGGCTCTCAACAACTGGGAACAAAAATCACAATTCCTGTTGAAAGAGATTGTGAAGTACAAGATTTACACGGATGGACTTGCAAAGGCAAGCGAACTTCGTATAGAAAGACTCAGCCAGCATCAATATGAGCTTGATGACGACGAAGCAGTGGGAAGTTCCGAAGATGGCAACACGACGATACGGATTACAAAGTAAGTTTTAACAAGATAATCCCTTCTGATCACCTTATTTATATTCTTGGCGCTGGAAGGAGATTGGTTTGTAGCATATTTAGTCCACTCTTTCGTGCTTGTTGGGAATTACTGGGATTCATGATGATAGATTTTTATTATTGGCAGAACGACCCTTTTCACCTTCTCTGCTTGCAATTTCTTCGATCGCTACCTTCATGCGAGTCAGTTCCCTGACTCTCTTCCACCTGCATCCTTCAAACATTACGACACTAACCCCACAAACTCCGCCAACAAAATAATTCCCAACCTTCTTTGGGGGTGCTGGGTGTAAGATAACAGAACAAATACCTTATATACCCTTTAGCATAAACTGTAGGATTCCAAGGAGAAACCCAGAAGAAATACCATACAAAAGGGCCTGCCTTGCGCATGGAGTTTTATGCACATTTGCAATATCCGCTATCCTAATACTCTGCCGAATGGTTAATGCCTGTTTTCCAGTTAGAGTATACCCGAAATGCATTGCCCCAAGATTCCGGCAGTTTTCGAGATCGTTTCTCTTCCAACTGCTGCTGTCGTTCTTCGTCCATATTTTATCTAGTTTGACGTCGGAGTCGCGTCTTTTGGTAGTGGCACGACCCTCACCAACACTCGATCGATTGGACAATTTCCATCACTTTCACTTGTCTATTTCGCAATTGGGGTAAGCCTAAACGCCAACACTCGTGTTTCTCGTACATGACTTCCCAGAATAAAAGCTATCGGAATCGAGAAGCTCGTCTGGGCCGAGGAAGTTATCGCTCAAGGGGAAATGATCAGTCTTCCTTTGTGGCAATTGATAAAAAATCCACAGTTCCAGATATTAAAGTTGAGAATCGGTTGATTGCTTCCGAAATAGACGAAAAAATGGGGTTCATTCGGTATGAGGCAGGCCATAAAAGAGAAGGTTGGCTCATTAATATGCATTCGGTGTGCATTATTCTTCAGCTCATTCTAACTCCTGCAGACAACTATCACGGATGAAGCAGGGGCTAGTTATGCTGCTGTTGATTTCTACTTCCTTCAAGATGACGGTGGCTCTTTCAAAGCAGCCATGAAGTACGAGCCATACTTCTTGATTGCTTCAAAAGTTTGGACCTCTCACTAAGCATGCTAAAGACAAGCGAGGGAAAGAAACAGAAGTGGAGGAATATATACGGAGACGATTCGAGGGGTTGGTCGTTCGTATCTCACGAGTCAAAAAGGAAGATCTACGCATTGTATTTCCCATTACGACCTAATTCATTGACACTCCTAGCCTAATCACCTCACAGGTTATCGAAGGACGTTTACGAAACTTCTTTTTAACAATGTCAATGATCTCCTTCAAGTCAGACGTGTACTTTCTCCAATAGCTCTGGCGAATCATGCAAAACTCGATGCCCTGGACGCTTATGCTGAAGCAATGAAGTATTTGAAATAAAAAAGTCCAATCAAGTAACAGTCTAGCGATGGATTCGACAGTGATGATGATGATGATGAAAATAACACGAAAATGTCATCCGGAGTTATGGATGCTCAAAATTTCATAGTAGATATCCGAGAATTCGACGTTCCATATCATGTTCGAGTGGCTATCGATAAAGGTCCTCGTTCTATCTAGCAGTTCACTGACCTCCAGATATTCGAGTTGGTAAATGGTATACTGTCTCGTTTATTGCCGGTGATATATCTATTGAACCAATCGAAGATAGGTTAAACCGTGCAGAACCAGTGGTTCTTGCTTTTGATATTGAAACCACGAAACTACCGCTAAAATTTCCCGATCCTGCGATTGATCAGGTCATGATGATTTCATACATGATAGATGGACAGGTATTTGCAATCGAGAGCAAGCCCTAATTCGCCAGGGATACTTAATAACGAATCGAGAAATCGTTTCCAGAAACATCAGTGACTTTGAATACACTCCAAAGCCCGAATACCCAGGTCCATTCGCAATTTACAATGAACCAGACGAGGTATCTCTTGTATTCGATGGTTTTTGAATATCCAGAAAGCCACATTGATTCGATTCTTTGAGCATATTCAGGATTCCTGTCCTACTGTCATCGTGACATATAATGGAGACTTTTTCGATTGGCCATTCATTGATGCACGCGCTAGAAAACACGGAATCAATATGCACAAAGAAATTGGCTTCATGAAAGATAATGAGGACGAGTATAAGAGCTACCACTGTGCCCACATGGATTGTTACCGATGGGTTAAAAGAGACAGCTACCTTCCTCAAGGCAGTCAAGGTTTGAAGGCTGTTACAACCGCAAAACTTGGATATGATCCACACGAGCTGGATCCTGAGTTGATGACAATGTAGGTTTCATGGTCTTGTTATACTGGTTGATTATTAGCTACGCTGAAGAAAAACCACAAGTCCTCGCAGAATACTCGGTATCTGATGCGGTATCCACATATTATCTGTACATGAAATACATTCATCCGTTTATTTTTTCGTTATGTAACATAATTCCCCTTGGCCCTGATGATGTCCTTCGCAAGGGTACAGGCACTCTCTGTGAGATGCTCTTAATGGTTGTGTGAATTTTAAGGACCGTACTAATGGAAGGTACAAGCGTATCAGAAAGAAATCATCCTACCAAATAAGCACGCCGAGGAACATGACAAGTTTTACGAAGGACATTTGCTCGAAAGCGAGACATACGTTGGAGGTCATGTCGAGAGCTTGGAAGCTGGTGTATTCCGTAATGACATCCCAGTGGACTTCAAGATTGATACCAGTGTAGTCGATGAGGTATTATAGGAAATATGCTGAATTGATCGCGTAGCTCCTTAATGATCTTGAGACTGCACTGAAATTCACCATCGAAGTTGAAGAACACAAAATTATGCAAGACATCACGAACTATGATGAGGTAGCCATTCTAATTCTTAGATCATACGGCTGCTTATCATCCAGGTGAAAAAAAGCATCGTAAATCAACTGGAGGAGCTGAAAATAAATCCTTCACGGAAGGAATGTCCAAAGATTTACCATCTCGACGTCGCATCGATGTATCCTAACATTATGATTACGAATCGGCTCCAGCCAGATTCGATGATCGATGAGTCGACATGCGCTGCCTGTGATTTTAATAAGCCCGGAAAGACATGCGACCGTCGACTTCCTTGGTCTTGGCGCGGAGAGTATTTCCCAGCCAAACGGAATGAATACAACATGATACGCCATACACTAGAAAATGAAATGTATCCAGGAAAGTACCCTGGTTCTTCACAGCGAGAATTTTCTGATTTATCCACCCAAGAGCAGTCCAAATGCATCCATAAACGTCTTTCGGAATACAGTCGCAAAGTTTACCATAAGATTCGAGACAATAAAGTAGTCGAAAAAGAAGCTATTATTTGCCAAAGAGAAAACCCATTCTACATTGATACGGTTAAAAGTTTTCGCGATCGACGGTATGACTATAAAGGCCATCAAAAATCCTGGAAGAGAAAGGTCGAGTCTTTACAGGGCTCTGGAAATACTCTTTCTATGAACGAGGCTGATAAAATGGTTGTCTTATATGATTCGCTCCAATTGGCTCATAAGGTCATTCTCAATTCTTTTTATGGCTATGTTATGCGAAAAGGATCGCGCTGGTACTCCATGGAAATGGCGGGTGTTACCTGCCTGACCGGCGCTTCTATTATTCAGATGGCTCGTCAGCTTATTGAACGGATTGGTCGCCCATTGGAATTGGATACTGACGGTATTTGGTGTATCATTCCTGATTCGTTTCCCGAAAACTTTACATTCGAACTACAGAACGACAAGAAGATAACCATTTCTTATCCCTGTGTTATCTTAAACTATCTTGTGCATACTCGCTTCACCAATCATCAGTATCAAGACCTCGTCGATCCAGAGAAATTTAGATACCAGACTCATAGTGAGAATAGCATCTTTTTCGAGGTTGATGGCCCCTATCGAGCGATGATACTGCCCACTTCAAAGGAAGAAGGCAAAAATCTGAAGAAGCGTTATGCTGTTTTCAATCAAAACGGTACACTGGCTGAACTGAAGGGGTTTGAAATCAAGCGTCGGGGAGAATTAAACTTGGTCAAATCTTTTCAGAAGGAGGTCTTCAAGTCGTTCTTGGAGGGAACCACCTTGACAGAATGCTATGCAGCTGTTGGGAAAATAGCTGATCGATGGCTGGATATTCTTTATACCCGCGGCGAGAATTTGCAAGACGACGAGTTACTCAATCTCATCTGTGAAAATCGAAGTATGTCACGCACACTTGAGGATTACGGAGCCCAAAAGTCCACCTCTATTTCAACGGCAAAACGTCTTGCTGAATTCTTGGGCGAGCAAATGGTGAAAGACAAAGGGCTAGCATGCAAATACATCATAGCAGCTAAACCCAAGGATGCACCTGTTACTGAACGTGCCATACCCGTGGCAATCTTTTCTGCAGAAGAACCAGTCAAGAAACACTTTCTACAAAAATGGCAGAAGGATAAGTCCTTGAGTCAGTACGATCTCAGGGAGGTTCTAGATTGGGATTATTACCTTGAACGGTTGGGTTCTGTTATCCAGAAGCTTGTAACAATGCCCGCTGCAATGCAGAAAGTTCCGAATCCTGTTCCTCGGGTGAAGCATCCAGATTGGTTACAACGTAATTTGAAGAACGATCATTTCAAGCAATACAAACTTTCCAACATGTTTCAGAAAATATCAACGGATGAGGCTGCTCCTCCTCGCAAGACCAATTTACAGTCGTACAAAGTCGGGTATGATATTAACGAAAGTGTCGATATATCCTCTCTTGATAACAAAGGCTTTCCCCAAAAGGCACATGACAAGGCTAAAATGGCTATTTCAATAGAGGTACCAGAAGAAATACCATCCATGTATACATTGTATCCCAAGTGGTTGAAATATCAGAAGAAAAAATGGATAGCTCAACGTAACGCACGGAATCGACGAAGAATATTATTCGGTACAGGCACCATGGGGCGCAATGATTTGGCAACCTTTTTTCGTACCCAGACAGAAGTTTTATCTTGCTCGACCTGGCATATACTTCAAATACGAGAAACCTCTATACCTGGTGAACTACGCGCGTGGGTTTTGGTCGACGGGAAAATATTCGATCTGCGGTTTATTGCTCCTCGTAGATTTTACGTCAATCTTAAAGACGAAGACCTCCCGAATGTCGAAATTCCGGATTGTAGCGTCGAGAAAGTCCAGAAGGTCTTACCCAATGGAAGATCGTCTGTTCACCTCTTTGAGATGTCCCTTCCTGAGCCAGTCTTTCAAACTGAGACTCGGAACTTTGCTACCATCTTGAACCATCCCTCGGTCGAAGGCATATATGAGCAGAGACTGCCATTGAGAATACGCGCTATTCTCGAAGTCGGTTGTCAGTGTTCTTTTCAAGCATCTGTGGAAGGTTCTTTAGGTAGAGGGCTTGACAAAGGTTTCGATCTTGCCAGCCTCGACCCGGTGAATTCTAAACAATCCATCTACCTCGACAAAGCGCAGGTTGCCTACGTATACGTCTGCAAGTTGTCTGTGAATGAACGGATCGTTTATGGGATATTTTCTGCCCAACAAGACTCTGTTGACATCGTTATCGTCGACGCTGATCACAATCCGCAGAACCCTTCAAATCTTGACAACCTTTACCACGATCTTCTTTCCCAACACCAGTCAAATATGCAGGGTACGCAATTATTGTCATTGATTGATTATGGCGAGGCAGTAAGCTTTAGAATCGTAACATCTAGCGACAAAAAGAAAGCCTTCAAGGTTTTGGCAGAGATATTCCAACGCCATCTAAACGATCTACACCTACCTGTAATCTTAGTCATTGAATGCCCCGACAAAGAGACCCTCTTCTTGGAAATACCTCAACTGAATGATCATCCATTTATTGAATTACCCGCACGAATAGCAGATCGACAGTTACCATCAATTGGTTGGCAAAATCACATACTCAAGCGTATGATCAGTCATTACCTTGAAATCGGGGCATGGTTGTTCCATCGCCTTGAATTATCACGATATGCCAACATACCGATCTGCGATATTTCCTCCAGCCCCGGAAAATTTTCCATGGATATAATTTTTGCGAGGAAATTACGACAATCAAATTATGTTCTCTGGTGGTCTGCTACACCGAAGCCAGATTTTGGAGGGCACGAACAAGATGAATTTTCATGTGTATCCGAATTCAACGAATTACTAGAAATTCAGAATACTGGTGCTTTCTCGACGGTTTGTATAGACATTAAGGTTCAAAATCTCGCTATCAACACTCTTATGACATCATCCCTCATCAATGAACTTGAGGGTGCCCTATCAGGATCATTCACAGTGAATGATGTTAATCAGGCTCTGGATGACGATCAGCGGCCATTGCATATCACGCTTGGGGATAACTCGTTTTCAAATTCCACCATATCAATATTGAAGGATATGCTTAGAGGTTGGTGGGAAGAAGCTCGTTTCGGTGTCAGCATGGCTGATTATATGGTTCAACATTTACTGCAGTGGATTCAGAGCACCGATTCCTTTCTTTTCAACAAATCATTATATCAACACGTCCAAATCCTTACCCGAAAGTCTTTCTTACAACTCATGTCAGAATTTCGGCGAATTGGATCACGCATCGTTCACGCCAATCCTTCCAGGATTGTGCTGCAGACCAATAAGCTTGCTTTGGGAAATGCTTTCTCCTATTCACAGTATATCGTCAAAGCAATCAAGTCGAAACCTCTGTTTCATTTCCTTGATCTAGAAATTACGGAATACTGGGACTATCTTCTTTGGATGGATCGCACAAATTACGGGGGAATGTCGACAAAAAACATACCACTTGACTCAGATAATATACAGTTAGAGACTGTCTTTCACTGGCAACTAGAGAAATATCTTCCACCTGCGATTCAAGGCGACTTCCGTTATTGGGCCGTCAAATTTGTTGAGACGATGCATGCCATTAAAATGAACGACGTATCGAACCTATCGAGCCAGCACGGGAATGTGCAAAGAAATTCCAGTCAAGTTGATGCCGAAGTTGAATTGAAAGGTCTTGAAGCCGGTGTGCTCAATACCAGCTTCGCAAAGCCACTGCGCAAACAAATAACACAGTTATATCGAAGACATACTGAAGCAATTATGGATACTACTGATTCTGCCGATTTTGCTTTCCCAAACTTGCCAGGATCGCATCTTCACTTGACAAATCCCACTCTCGAACTGATTAAATCGCTATGTGCAGTATTTGCGTTGGCCAAAAATCTTAATCTCGAAGTTCGTGTACTGCGAAGGGATTTGCTATCTATTCTGGCAGTTCCCGAGTACAGCAAAGATGCGATCTTCGAGGATTACTGCGCCAAGTATAATCTCCATAATGTTTCATGCGAGTATTGCAACCTTTCACAAGACATTGATCTGTGCCGTGACGGCAAGATATTTTCTGGAAACAATCACGACAATGAGAACCAGCCTCCACAATGGACCTGCTCGAATTGTGCTCATGCCTATAGTCAGATAGCGATTGAAGAGCAAATTATTATTGACCTACAGCAGAATCTAATGTCCTATCAAATTCAAGATATTCGATGCCAAAAATGTAAGCAGGCCAAAATCGACAATATACAAGAGTATTGCTCTTGTTCGGGAACCTGGGTATGCACAATCAAGAAATCCGCAATCATCGATAAACTCATTATCTGTGCTAATATCGCACAATTTTACAAGCTCGCGATGCTTCAGAATGTAACGGAGGAAATCAAGGCGTTGGGAATATAAAATATTTATGTATAGGTATGAAACAGGAATATGAAAGAATTGGGAATGATTTGTAAACACAGCCGAGCAACGGCTTTAGAGGTTCGCTACAAAATTCAAGACACAAACTATTGTGATCTTCCCAACAAATTCAAGACCTACCAATCACATGATAAATACTAAAGGGTCAATGTCTTTTCTGTAGAGAGAGATACAAAGATTAGTATCAATGGGATGTGACGAGCTGAGTTGGGGTAACTGAGAGTACTTCCCTTGCAGCTCGTTGCGAACGGCCACCAGAAGCCCTTGATAAGAGGTCTGCGGGTATTTCTTGAGCGCTTCTCTAAATGCCCAACTCATGGCCCCAGTCGCCGTTCCCGCTTCATAGGCATCTGCGCTTGTTTGACTATCTATGCCGTTGTTAAGGTGGGCGAGAAGAATCTTAATACCTTTACATCCACTAAACTGTATAGCATCAGCATGAGACATCTTGGTCTGACGGGCACGTTCAACTGCTCCGTTGCCTTTAGCTGAATTAAGGAGACCTTTGACACTTGTGAAGACTCCTCTCATATCACCTTTCAAATAGGACATTCCAGCGCCAAGAGCCGTTTTTCCAGCATTGGCTAGCATGTTTGGTTCTTTGAGGATTCCTTGAGTCGACTTAATTTGTTAGATTATAAGAGGATGATGCATTACGTAGACAAAGGGTAAATCAAGGGCAGTTCCGGAGTGGCAAGAATCGAATATTGCTTTCAGTTAGAAACCAAGTATCGAATACAACACTACCTGTAAGGCGGCAGCCAGCAGGTAATTTGGACACCATAATTGCGTGCATTTCCTATATCATTTAGTAATATTCGCAGGATAAAGCGCATACATCGTCAACAATGTGACTGGTCGCCTTGAAATCCATGGAATAGATAACCTCATCAAACCCATCATCTTCGTCGCCTAATCTATTACAATTGTAATAGATTTTTGAACATCACCATCAAGATCTTCTGTTTGGCCTCCATGCCCAGAATAGTGGAAAAACAGGCTGTCGTTTGGCCGAGCATCATTTACAAGCCAATACATTGCCCTGATAATATTTGCCCGAGTGGGAAGCGATTGAGGGTTCGACGAATCATCTCTTAAAATAACTTATTGTCATGAGAGTGAGATGAATGCGCTGGATATACCCATATCCTCTTCCTTGTAGTTATATCGTTCTATAAATTCAATGAGTGGCAAGATAATAGACGAAGATACCCGACAAGAATTTGGACATATTTAACACATCTTTACAGTGTTAGTATATATTTAAGGTAGAAAAGGACCATTGATACACCCTTTTAGCTCTTCCTTTGTGCCAAAGTAATTGATCCCGATTAGGAGAGCTTTTCTTCTGCCAGTACAATTACTGTACTGAAAATGATACTGTTGTCCATTTGGATAATTCATATACTGATTCGAGGTCGGAGGGATAGGGGGAGCATTGGAATTCCCCTCAACATACGCATTGTGATGATAGTCTGGTGGCGGATTGTTGAGTCTATCAAGGTTCTGGGGGCAAGGTTGTTGGGGTCTAGACTGATAATTCACAGGTGGTGGAGGATACTGTGATGGCTGTCCATATTGGCTAGGCGGTGGAGGATACTGTGATGGCTGTCCA
>LXFE01000246.1:0-25130 GCA_001929475.1 Neolecta irregularis DAH-3 | reverse complement strand
AGTTTGGGGAAGTTATCAACAATCCAGAGATCCAACAACTTACACCAATATTACTTAAGGCTTTGAGCAGTCCGAATAAATATACTGATGATGCTTTAGTTGCTCTTTTGAAAACGGCATTTGTACATTATTTGGATGCGTCTTCCTTAGCTCTGGTATTTTTAACTCTGGACAGTGGATGAACTGATTTTCACACAGGTCATGCCGATTTTACAAAGAGGTTTGAAGGAAAGGGCTGCAGGAACAAAGAAGCGAGCTGCACAAACACTAAACGGTCTCATCTCTGTTGTTGAACCCAAGGAACTCATTCCTTATCTTGAAAGATTGATTCCAAATTTACGCGAAGTACTTGTAGATCCTGTACCTGGAACCCGAGCAACTGCAGCGAAATGTCTCGGAACATTTGTTGAGAAACTGGGAGAACAAAATTTCCCAAATCTCATTGATAATCTTCTGGAAGTGTTGTCGTCCGACGCAAGTGGAGTTGACCGTCAAGGTGCTGCACAGGGATTGAGTACGCTATTCTGTTTGCTATTTCTGAGATATAGGTGAAGTGCTATCTGGTCTCGGTCTCGATCGCCTTAATGAGGTCTTGCCAGAAATTTTACGGAACACATCTCATCCCAAGGAATATGTTCGGGAAGGTTATATTTCATTACTCATATACCTTCCTGCTACATTTGGCCCACGATTTCAACCATACTTGGCTCGCATTATTCCTCCCGTTCTTTCTGGTCTCGCAGATGAATCACGAGATGTTTCCGATCAATCTCTACGAGCTGCAAAGATGATTGTGGCTAACTATGCGTTCAAGTCTGTTGATCTTCTCCTACCTGAGCTCGAACGAGGTCTCTTTGACGATAACTGGCGAATCAGACAAAGCTCTGTCCAACTCATTGGAGATTTATTGTTCAAAATCACTGGTATTAATACAAAGACCGATATTGACCTTGCGGAAGACGACGATGCCGGCGTCACTGAGACACAGAAAACAGCTCTCTTGGATATCTTGGGCAAGGAACGCCGGGATAGACTCCTCGCAGCCTTATATATTACCCGACAAGATTCATCAGGACTGGTGCGGCTTTCAGCCTTGCATGTCTGGAAAGCTATGGTATCGAATACCCCCCGTATGGTTAAGGAAGTTCTGCCTGCCATGACTTCAATTATCATCACCAATCTTGCATCATCAAATGAAGAACACCGTACTGTTGCGGCGCAGACACTCGGCGATATTGTCAGGAAGCTAGGTGAGTCTGTTTTGGCTCAATTGGTGCCTGTTCTTCAGTCAGATCTCGAGTCGACTGAAGCAGCAATGCGCATGGGAGTATGCAGTGCCCTTACAGAGATTATGGCAAGTTGCGGACAGCACCAAATTGAAGAATATGAGACAGAGTTCATTGCAGCAGTTCGTATGGCCCTAGTCGACACAGATGTTTCTGTTCGCTTGGCTGCTGCGCGGTCGTTCGATTCTCTCCAAGAAACATTCGGAGATCGTGTCATCGATCAAATCTTACCGGATTTACTTCGAGCCCTTCAGTCAGATCAAACTGCAGCTACTGCATTAGCAGCTTTGAAGGAGATCATGTCAATGCGTGCAAATGCCATCTTTCCGGTTCTCATTCCATCATTAACAGAAATTCCTATCTCACTTTTTAATGCTAAAGCATTGGCTTCTTTAGCCGAGGTTGCTGGTTCTGCTTTCACTCGCCGTTTTAAAAAGATTATACACGCCTTGGTAGATACCATTCTGCAAACAAAAGACCAGGAAACTCGGATTGAGATTGAAAATTCGCTACATCAAGTCACCACTAGCATTATCGACTCCAGCGATCTTTTAAATCTCATGCCGGTTCTTTTAGGGCTCGCCAAGGTTCGCCATACAGTATAGGAGATTATACTAATTTTATTCAGCACGAAGATTATCGCAAACGCGTTCTTGGTTGTGAACAATTGGGCTATTTTGTCGAATACACCAAAGTTGACTATTTCACCTATGTGCCGGAGCTCGTTCAAGTTCTCGTTACATCCCTATCTGATGAAACATGTATGACTGAAGCATCTGTTGCATTGACTGCATTTGTAAAGACCTCAAGGAAGGTTGCACTCGATGCAGCAGTCATTCCCGTATTTAACGCTTTGCAATACACAGGTTATCCTGGGAAAGAACTTCCAGGGTTCTGCAAGATTCCAAAGGGAATCAATGCTGTGCTTCCGATCTTTGTACAGGGCTTAACTGGAGGAACTCCAGAGCAACGAGAGAAGGCAGCAGCTGGAATGGGCGCCATCATCGTTCGGTCCAACGCCGAATCCACAAAGCCTTTCATGGCTCAAATTACAGGTCCGCTAATCCGCGTTATGGGCGAACGAACCAAACGCGAAATCAAAATTGAGATTCTTTCCTCTCTCAATCTCTTGATGAAGCAGGTCAACATTCAGCTTAAGCCGTTCTTTCCTCAGCTTCAACGAACATTTACGAAAGCCCTTGCGGATCCAGACAACTCGACATTGAGAACAAATGCAGCCGATGCATTGAGTACTCTGGTAGCCATGCAAACCCGGGTTGATCCACTCATTGCTGAGCTTGCGCTTGGCGCGACGAATCCCGATCCAGGTGTAAAATTGGCAATGTATAAGGCAATGAAAGAAGTTATTGCACGAGCAGGGCATTTACTCAGTGATGGTTCTCAAAAGACTGTCTGGAAACTTTTTGAGGAA
Source organism: Neolecta irregularis DAH-3 (assembly GCA_001929475.1). Taxonomy (NCBI): domain Eukaryota; kingdom Fungi; phylum Ascomycota; class Neolectomycetes; order Neolectales; family Neolectaceae; genus Neolecta; species Neolecta irregularis. Next base: position 22,412 of record LXFE01000246.1, on the reverse strand, counting down.
GGATGCGAAAACTCAGATGGTATTCGCTGTAATGGAAAACGCAAACTTGACCCGAGTAGATCGAATTGTCATTCAGAGTGCTCGCCTATTAGGCTCTTTGATGAAGCAATCCATCCCCTCCGACAGCGATATCATTCGAAGTAAAATTTTATCGAGACACGATAGTCATTCTGCTATTCTCGGTCTCAATGCGGTGCTGGCCGAGGCGCCAGAGAAATTAACCGAATTACATCTGACTAGTAATGTCATCCTATACATCCTCGAAGAACTGAAAAGTTCACAAGTATGCAATAGCCTGGCAGTTCATCTTCTGATAATAGCCACCTATTTCCAACAATTCCGTACTTGCAGCTGGGAAGCTATTACTAAGCGAAAAACTTTCCATCGGCTTCAGTTCGACAAAAGCACTTTTAACCGGTTTGGCTGAAACTATTGAACAAGTGTCATCTGGAAATACAGACAACAAAAGATTGGCACTTGTGGTGATCAAGACGGTCAGTCGCTTGCGCTTTGACGTACGCGTAATTGTAAAACCCCGATGAGCTGATTCTCAAGATGATCAAACCTCACATCGCATTCCTAGCTCCAACAGTGTTTACGTGCGTGCGAGAGATCATTATCCCGGTTAAGCTCGCTGCCGAGCAAGCCTATATCGCGATGTTTGAGCTCGTCAAAAACGGACCCGCTTTGTTCGAGGTAAACCCGATTGCCGACTGTGATCGTTCTGACTATTTAGAAATTCCTGCAGAATGAAGAGCTTGGTCCTCGGTCAAAAGCAATGAAGGAATATATGGATCGTGTTGCTATGCGTCTTGCGGCCCTGGAAAGTGAACGACTGGCAGATGGAGGCGATCATATAGGTTTAGACCAACTTGAAGACGAGCATGAGATTTGGCAGGTGGGCGGTTTCGAGACCGACTGGACAAGCGAATGACGGTTCTTTATACGAACATGTGTCTTTTGAATGTGTAGATATGTCTCTGGCTACTCTTTTCAACTCGCGAAAATGGTTTCTTGCATTTTTGCTTCTATGCGTGTCACGTCACATGGGCTAGGCGGTTTCATTCCCCGACCGCATCAATCAGTAACTTAGCGCACAACCTCCGGAAAACACGTCTCCAGGCTGGAGCTAGGCGATACATACGCCGCAGCCGCTTCAGCTTGAAAAAGGGTTGTGTTAAAGTGTCGGGGAGGATTTTTAGGCGTTCCTGTCGGCTTTATCTCCTATATCATGCTTGATCCTGCCGGCGCTCTTCATGACTCCGCTGCCGCATTCAACACTTTGAATGTAGGAAAATCAAGTTCGTCGGCCTCAGATACGCCTTTAGATATCCCAACTATTAATCCCGCTTGTCTTCTCCAGGAGGAGTCAACGACTTTTGCAAATGGTGAACATTCCCGAATGGAACGCGCACCTTCGCCTGCCTCTTCCGAAAGCGTAGTCGAAGCCGAAACTCATGTTGAGCCTCCCAAAAATCCACTTCCCATCTCATCGTTGCGTTCTGGGATCGCATATAGCCCTTTGATGTCCCTTCATACGCATGTCGATCCCGACGAAGAACATCCCGAGGAGCCTCGTCGAATTTTGCGAATTTTTGCTACTCTTGTAGATGCCGGGTTGGTCGAGAACAAAGCGCCAGCTCTTCTCAAGGAGCGCAAAGATACATTAGCTCGTATCAAAGTCCGGGAAGCTACAAAATCGGAAATTTTAACATGTCACACCCCGGAGCATTATGAGAACATGCTGAATACAGCATGTAAGTTGAACTATCATATTTATAGCCTTACGTGTTACAGTCATGCAAATAAAACAACTCAATGAACTAGAAGACGCCTCTTCATCTGTATACTTCAATAACGAATCGGCATTCTGTGCAAGACTATCTTGTGGCTCAACCATCGAAGCAATTTGCGCAGTTATTGAAGGTCAAGTTAAAAATGCGATTGCAGTTGTTCGCCCCCCGGGACACCATGCTGAACCGCATCAACCAATGGGTTTCTGTCTTTTCAGTAACGCTGCCATTGCTGCCAAGGTTACCAAGCAGAAATATGAGCACGTTAACAAAATTTTGATCTTGGATTGGTATGAAAAATCATTTAAAACCTTGTCTAACGCTAAGGGACGTTCATCATGGTTGGGATGATAACGTCATTCCAGCGCTAACACTCAGGAAATGGAACGCAAAAATGTCTGTATGATGATGGTGATGTGCTTTATATATCTATACATCGTCATGATCGTGGATATTTTTTCCCTGGAAGTCCCGATGGGGGACACACGAGATGTGGTATTGGGGCTGGCCTCGGAAAGTATTCTCTTCAACTTTCAAATCTTGTCCTGATCCCCAGAAATGTCAACATACCTTGGCCGTGTGGTGGAATGGGTGATGGAGATTATATATATGCTTTCCAGAGGATAGTTATGCCAATTGCTCATGAATTTAACCCGGATTTGGTAATTGGTATGTCCACCTCCATCTTTGGCACATAGCCTAACGGTTAGTCTCGGCTGGGTTCGATGCTGCGAAAGGAGATCCTCTAGGTCAATGTTATGTCACTCCTCCAGCTTATGCACATATGACCCATATGCTCATGAGTCTTGCAGGGGGAAAGATTGCTGTCATCCTTGAAGTTTATCGCTCTTTTTTCCTGAATACTAACTGATAGGGCGGCTACAATCTTGATTCAATATCCAACTCTGCATTAGCATGTACTCGCGTGTTAATGGGAGAACCACCTCCGCAACTTCCTCAATCATTTGCAAGCCGGAAGGCTGCTGAGACCGTTCAGCTGGTAAGTATAGAACAATCGAAATATTGGAAATGCATGACACCCAAGCGTTTTTCTGTTGGTATGTCGTTGTCTGGTTTGCGTGACTAAACAAAGATCCTCTATTTCCTACTCCTGATATACTACACGGTATGTAATGGGAAAATGCAAAATTAACGACCAGATGTAGTTCGCGGCTATCAAGTCAAGAAAATGACGGAAGCCTGGAATATGATGAAACTCCCAATTGCTCGTGATTATGTTTCAGAATCATTCAAAGACGAAGCTGTTTGTTCGTAAGTACAACATATTACCGCCTTCTGACAATCAAGGCCCGGTTTTTACAATGCTGAGACACTTGTACTTTTCATCCATGATGCGTATGATACACTTACGTCTGTTCTGATAAAAGGCCCGAAGTTTATGCCCAGACAGATCCCTTGTCCAACAAGGTAGAACTGCACAAGTCGTTCCTTGTATGGCATGTATTGAGTCACTTTTTGGTTGACGTTAAAGCTTGATCACGCGAATACGTGTATTGAATGGATAATGTCTCAGAATTATGGTCTTATTGACGTAAATGTGCCGGCAATGTTAACCGGCGTTGATGTAAGTTGCCTTGTATTTCGATTTATCATTAATGAAATCTCAAGGACCCTGATTATACCATCGAGTCTGCAACGAAAGAATTATGTTTGTATACTTGGGATAATTATATCGAGTATGGTCCCCAACAATATCATGTTTTATAACTTTAATTAAGACTTGCAGATGCCAAAAATGTCATTTTCTTTGGAGTTGGAAAGGCTTGTGCTGGACTAATTAATCTTATTGGCGCTCGTGATGTCACAAAGAGGGTTAAAGCTTCTCTCAATTTTATTGGGCAAGATCCAATCAAAGGGATACAAGGAGATGACGACCTAAAAATGTGGTATAGCAAGGTACCTAACCAAGATATCCATATTCTTACTTTCAGCATGCCATCAGTTATATTGCATCCAATCATCCTCTTGATCCCGAAATGAAAGCTAAGCGCAGGTGGGGTCAAATTAAGAAGACTCGTAAGTAAATGCTTTTATGTCCTGATCTGAAACACTAGCTCGTATAGCAATGCACGAAATTCTGATCACCGGTTTCGACGACGCCAAATATTTTATCGAGAAGCAAATTTGTGAAGATCCTCAAGCATCAGGAAATCCAGAGTTGAAGAGAAAAGCTCCCGAACTTTGATTTCCTTTTATTATGTAGCTAGTCATCGGTCCTTTTGTTTTACCATATCGATTCTGGTGTTTTTCTCATTTATTTCCCTTTTCATAGGGTTGTTTTACTAGATGCAAAAGAAGAATATGACTTAATTCCGGAATAATAATGCTAACAAATAAATTTTTAACCTGATCCCGCTCCAGAGTATGCAAATTTGATATCCCTTATCTTTGGCGTCTGGCAGCATTTGATAAGAGGACCAATTTCTTTTTCCCTCTTTTGACGTCCAAATTTTCCAATTCCAATTCCCAGTTCTCGCTCCACCCTTCCACAAAAGACTCCTCTTGCGGCAAAATGTCAGATTCATTTTTGGCATTACTTATTGTTCCCCAAACCGTTCGTTTGATATCGCTTGGATCGAGGGTAGGAACAGACAATTTGGATGGACTGGAAGTAACCGGGAATGCGGAAAAATCATCCAGAATATACGAATTCTCTGGTAAAAAGTCGCTCTTTCGTCCTGGAAATTTCTCCCAATCCGACTTTTCAGCCTGTATACGTGCTCTATCCTCTCTTTGTTCCTTATCTTGTCTCTTTTTCCTCCTCGCTTCAATCTCTGTTCGAAAATATTTCAGAATAGAGTCACTGACGATTCCTTCCCAATTACATTCCAAAAACGAAATTTCGCAACCTCGTGGAAGATGAGCTAGATATTTCATTCGTTTCCGAATATCATCATCGATTGTGTGGTCATATTGAATGGCTTCAATTTGAACTAGAAGGTTATTTGGGAATTGGGAGAATGAGCCGAATTGAGTCTTTAGGATACGAACGTCAAGGGGTGAGAGGTAAAAATGGGAAGCGGAACGGGGTTGATAAAAATAATAAGTGTTTACCGGAGCCGGGACCGTTGCGACTTCTGTTGGTTTCTGTTTCTTCTTTTTATTCTGTGTAGATGATGGTGGTTCTCGCTCTTCAGTGGGAGGCATCCAATCCAAGACTTGTTCAATTGCCCGATCATTCCAATCTCCATCTTTTCCAAATTCAGCTGTATCCCTCGACTCTAAGTCTTCGAGTTCTACGATTTCTCGTCTTGATTCCGTTTTCATATATTCTTGATTGCCCTTCATTATTCGAGCATAGTTGATGACGTCACTGAAATAGTACCATGGGATTTCACCGTCGGTCAAAAAAGCATTTGTGTTATCTCTGGGTAAGATTAGTGTACTTCCCTGTTCACGTCGCATTAAGCGAAGGCTGACGTCTGTGTTGACTCTTGGAATATTTGAATCGTCCGCTTGAATCCATTTTATTGGCTTCATTTCTTCAATGTATACTGAATCCCAGCAAATCGGGCATTTTTTCCACTTTCGAAAGCGCGAATCGGATGGGTTCTTTTCTGCTAGATATCTGATTATACATGGTAGACAGAAAACATGTCCGCATTTTGCGATTCGGGGTGCTATGGGGACATCTGTCAAACATATAGGACAGTTTGTACATTGAGTCTCGACTGATGCGATCACTTGGAGGATATTATTCCATGGAATAGGAACATCTGAGTCGACAGACTGGGCTCGATAGTCGCCAAAGGCACTGACTACGAATCGATAGTTTGCATGAATGTATTTGGCTTTATCTGTAGGGTGGCGACCTGATGCGACTCCGAAAGAACGTCGATGATTAAAAGTGCGGATATTGGTAGGAGTCTCTCGTGGAGTATATGAGAAATTAAGAAGATGGTTGAGGGAGACTTGGCCTCTGCGATTAGCGAAATTGAAAGAGGTCTGCTCAGTTGTTAGACAGCAATATCCAAACTTAACTTTCCGTGCGATCTATCTCATCTCCATATACTGCATCGAACTGCGGTTTAGATGGCCGTTTGCGATCCTTGTGAGATGGTCTGTTGCTCTGCGATTTGCTAGGAGCGTTTACCTGTCGGGCTGTAGAAATGTCAATTAAGAATTTACTTCACGAGTAGTACAGATCAGGGGCTCGACGGTAGCAGCAACACAGATATTGGATATCGGTGCGGGTGACGACAGTCTTTGTTGATTCAACTTGGAGGACATGGAAAGCAGATCAGGGCAATCCGCAGGTGACCACCGGTTCGAATAACCCTACTCATAAATCCAAAGTTTTCAGGCGACCTTGTTCAAATACAACACACCCCCAGAATCGCCTATTTTGATTCAGTAAAACTGAAAAAACTGCAGGCGAACGAATGCCGGTTCCAGTGCTGCCTGCGAGTCCTGCTCCTGCTCTACCCCGAGCGAGTAAAGACGCAAAAATCAGACCGAGATCAACAGCTGTTCCTGACGTATGTAGCGAGACTGCGATTGTACTGAAAAAGCGCTCAAGTTGCCCTGGTTTTCTGCAAATGGCGATTTTCCAAGCAGAGCAAAGACGCGTTGCAAGAAATCTTTCAATGTCACGCAGTCGCAACTGGCGACTTTGAATCTGGTCCAAACGATCACAAACACCTCGAATCCTGCATCTTCGCCTGTTCTCTCCAAGAAAGCAATTGTGCCGGATGCAAAAAAGACTTGGTCTGATATTGCAAGGCCTGTGAAATCAAATGATGTCTCTGGGGATTCTTCAGCCACAGAAAGACTCGCAAAGAATACACCAATGCCATTAATCAATGGTGTTTCGAGGAAAAGATCAATGGCAACCACCACTGAGTCTGCTCCAGTCAGTTCAATTCCGCCTTCAGTAATACCTTCAGATGTCTCCGTGCGAAGTATATCCACAAGTATAGAAAAGTCATCTTCACCCACAACAGAACCTGTCTCTCCAGCTCTTTCTTCTCCACTTCTCCTCCCATCTCTATCTCCAACAGATGACATTCCTCGCCCGGCACTTAAATCGTGGTCTGACCTTGTCAAATCCTCGATACCAATTGCGAATAAGCTGCAGTGTACACTACGACCACCCCAATCAACATCAAATTTACAAAACATCGCAACTCTAAAAGCAAATGGTCTAGGAGAACTGTTGAGCAGTTTTGATACTATGGGCCTATCCTCAAAAGCTCCTTTCATTCAACCGCGAGGCCTTGTAAATACAGGAAACATGTGTTTTATGAATGCCGTATATTTTCCCTCTTCTTTTCGAGCTAATCAGATAGATTTTACAAGTTTTAATATTTTGTCCACCATTTTATAATCTTCTTCATTCTGTGGGTACTAAAGTTGCCCATGATTTTTCAAGTAAAAGTCCTCTTATGGATGCTTTGTGGGGTTTCCTGATGTAGAGAATTCAGTGTTTACAAGTATAGGATTCTCCTATTGAGAGAATTCCGAGTCGTTAATGAAAAGGAAGAAGCGGAAGATTTTGAAGAATTCGGGGAACCGTTTGTTCCTCAATATGTTTATGATTCAATGCGCGGAAATAAGCGATTTGATTCAATGCAGGTTTTCATTTTAGATTTGTTTTTGAGCTGACGAATAGCGTGGTCATCAGGAAGACGCAGAGGAGTTTTTGGGATTTTTGTTGGATGGTTTACATGAGGAATTCATCACGGCAATGCAAACGCTGCCCTGCCGACCGAAACCTATTGACGAAGCTCTACGCCAGGTATCCGTTCCCTTGAGAGATAGTGGTGCATCTTGTGGAGAATATTTACGGGTGGAAAGTATTGAGAAAGAGGATGGTTGGCTCGAGGTTGGACCCAAACAAAAGACCAGTGTCACCAGGACGGTAGGTTCCTTTAGAGGACATGTGTTGAATTTTCAGGCTACTATTACCGAGTCGCCTATAACCCGAATATTTGGAGGGAAGCTGCGGTCGGTACTAAAAGTCCCTGGACTCAAGGATTCTATTACTTTTGAACCGTATCAACCTTTACAACTCGATATCCAGGAACATCACATCACTTCTATAAACGACGCTCTACGACACCTGACGGTCCTCGAGGATCTCGAAGGGGAATGGAAATCCAGTGCTACGGCGACAAAACAAGTATTTATTGAAACACTGCCGCTAGTCCTGATTCTCCACTTGAAACGGTTTCTGTACGACAATGTCGGTGGTACGCAAAAGTCGTGGAAACGCGTGGGATATCCGCTGGAACTCGAGATACCTCAAGAGGTGATTAGTCCGAATCTCAGAGGACAGTTTAGTGGAAGGTACAAGCTCTTCTCGGGTAAGTCGGAGATGTTATTTTATTTATTTACGATCCAGTTGTCTACCATCACGGAAAATCGGCATCTGGAGGACACTATACGGTAGATTTGCTGGAACAGGATTCCAGGTCGTGGATCCATCTGGATGACACGGTTATCCGCAAGATTTCTGCGGACCAGGTTGCTGTTTCTGCACAAGAGGAAGAACGAGCAGATCTGGGAGACAAGTTGGCGTATATCCTGTTTTACCAGCAGATGTATCAAGACTAATTCAGGATGCCATATACTTTCTATCCTATGCAATCAAGGTAACGCGAGGAATGGAATTCTGTTTATAAAAATGAGATTCTTGCCTCCATCCCCCTCCTTGAATGGGCATCACCACCAACATAAACACCGCTTCCATTCACAAACCACGGATCCTGCTGCACGCTCCTGCTAATTCTGCTGGTGCAATTAATAGATCGAATCACTTCGAATTTGGCGGCCCCTGGGGATGCGCTGCTCTCATGGTGACTTTTCCCATGTTGATGTACTATCTTTGGATATCAGCAGCTGTCTATCGGGGCAGTTTTGCGCGTCCATATTCCGATGAGTCTTTACTGACTTTTGCCCGTCGCCTTATTGGATATGTGTCTCAGGTGCCTTTGCTTATTTTTGCTTGCGCCTGACAAACATCAAGTCGGCCTGGCCACATCGCGGTGCCTGGATTTTTTACTGGTCATTTCTCGTCATCCAGGCTGTTTTTTATGTCTTGTTGCCTGGGATCTGGGTAAAAGGTCTTCCAATACCCCAAAATAATCGCCGTCTCAACTATTTCTGTAATGCTGTTTGGTCCTTTTACGCTACCATCGCTATAACCGCCGCCCTGTACTACTTCAAGATATTCAGCATTGTCTACCTGATCGATGAATTCGGTCCCATAATGAGCGTTTCAATCATTAGCGGCTTCCTCGTCTCCTTCATCGGTTATTTCGTTACGGTAGCAAAGGGCAAACAGCATCGAATGACTGGTTCATTTGTGTATGACTTCTTCATGGGCGCGCCTTTAAACCCACGACTTGGCATTCTCGATTTTAAGATGTTTTTTGAAGTCCGTCTTCCTTGGTTTCTCCTATTTTCCATTTCAGCCGCTACCGCAATCCGTCAATTTGAAACCTATGGATATATCTCGCCGCAAGTATTGTTCGTTTGTCTTGCGCACTATCTCTATGCCAATGCTTGTGCAAAGGGCGAGGAATGTATCATCACCACTTGGTAAATCTCCCCTTGACACTCATTAACCATAGGGACGTGACTTGGGAAAAATGGGGATTTCAACTTATTTTCTGGAACATGGCTGGAGTGCCCTTTACATATTCTCATTGTTCTCTTTTCCTCACCAGTCATGATCCAAGAACATATCAGTGGTCGACTACATACAACGTTTTGATGTACACCCTACTTTTTGCTGCTTATTATATCTGGGATACTGCAAATAGGTGCCTTGCATTAGAGGTACTGTCTGACTATAGTCAAAAAAACAAGTTTCGATTATCGATGAATGAAAGTCCTTATCTGCGCAAATCATTTCCTCAATTACCCTGGAATATCCTCAAGAACCCTTCTTACATAAAGTGTAAGAACGGAAGTACACTGCTAACAGACGGATGGTGTATGTCTCTATTTCCAGCATCTAGGCTGACGCTAGATAAATACGGTCGAAAGATCCATTATACCGTGCACAAACTTGCTATTTGAAAAGGCTAATATCTAGGCCGATTTAGTTATGGCGTTTTCATGGGGTCTAATCACTGGGACATCGAGTCTGATCCCTTTTTTCTACCCGCTTTTTTTCACGATTGTACTCGTTCACCGTGTCTCTCGCGATATACGGCGATGTCGCGAGAAATACGGTGAAGATTGGGATGAATATGTCCGTCGATGTCCGTGGCTCTTCATTCCGGTGAGGGTATTATTGATACTGATCTGACAGTTTAGTATGTTTATTAAGGTGAAACAGCCTTTTTGGAAAAGGCTGTCATTTTGAAATAGATCTTTGTAACATTCCTTGTTTTTCATTTTCTAGTAACGTGAAATGCTGCGTGTATTTCTTTCTAGTTGACGTCACGCTCCAACTCTCGGTGTTATGATTAATTATGGATTCCCCCTTCCCCATGACTTATTCTATACGCCCTCGCCGTCCGTTTATTCTCGAGAATGCCTCGAAAGTGAGGAACATGAGTACGAGAAAAAGGTGTGTGAATTGGAATCCGGCATCTGAACAATCCCCAGAGAGAAGCAATTCGTTCCTACGGGTCATTTTGGCTAAGGCCTATTGGTCTGAAGAGACCTGCCGCCCAAGAAGAGGATCGCGAAGATGCAGATTCAATTCGCGGGGTACCGATTCTACCCTCGAGTCTATTCACAATTTTGTAGGCTGACGAAGGTCGAGAATTAGCTGAACAAACCGCGGAATTTGAGGAGGGAAGCGTTGAAGATTTGGACGCAGAGATTGAAGATGCTGACGAAGACGAAGTCGATGAAGATATTGATTTGGATGCAGATATTGAAGACGGATCAATGGGAGAAGTCAGTTCCGAGGCGGAAGATGATTTTTGATCTGTATTGAAAGTCTAAACCAGCTTTCTTTCTATATTTCTGGATTCAACAACATATTCAATAAACACTCTAGAGATTGAGCGTCATATATATTTCCGACCATCTATCAGTACGAGATCTCGCCACCAAAAGTTCCCTTTCCCAGCTGCCATCTTCCACCATGATTATCTCAACAATTCGGCGACGAGTCCTACCATCGCTCGTTCGCCTCCGAAATGCAAGTTCAGCGTCGTCAGCTGTGATTAGCAGTCCCGAACTAGTCGATCTAGAAACCCGATGGGAACAAATGCCCGTTGAAGCACAAGAAAAGTTATTTAACAAAATGGAAGACAGACAAAAGAGCGATTGGCATGAACTCACGCTTCAGGAGAAGAGAGCTGGTACTTTTGCTCTTTTTTCCCTAGAATCGTAGGGTTGACAAAGAAAATAGCTTATTACATGTCATTTGGAGATTATGGACCGAGAAAACCAGATCCCACCAAGACTAGCCACGTGGTTCTAGGCGTCATTGGAGTGGTTTCGGCTTCACTCATCTTTACTTATATATTCAGAAGTCTCTGTGTGTTCTCTGTTTGATTTCTGGGAGACTGACCTTTAAGCTGGTGGTGAAGTTCCTAGAACTATGACTCGAGAATGGCAAGAAGCGTCAAATGAAGCAATGAAAAAACAAAAGATTGAGCCGATCACTGGTATATCCAGCGAGGGTTACACTGGAAAGGGGATGGTTCAAAGCAAATAACTGTAGGCGCAGTTTGGAAGATGCAGAGGTGTTTTGTTTCAAAGTTGGCTTGTATCTTGGGGTCTTTATGTGTTATACAGCCGCTTCCTCTTCGTCCCCATCTACAACTCCTCCTTCCTCAATTCTGATCTTTATACTTCCTCCTGCTGTTCGATTACACAGTACCATGTTCAATAAACGCTCTTCTTCATATCTGCTCAGAACGATCCGGCAGTCGATGCAGTTACTCCAAACAAATCCTAACGCAGGGACTTTTCCCGTTTGTCCAGTTAGCCAGCGATTCTGATAGTCCAGACTCCATATATCGTCATCTTCTGTTCCAATCTTATCCGCAACTTGATTGGTCACTACAACAGCTAATTTGTATTCTTGAGCATATCGTCGCAAAGTATCTGCTAGAATCTCAAGCTCTCTACTTCGTTGTGACATTTTTGATCGTTCAGTATATTCTATTCGGTAATTCGCGGTAACACTATCCAACACGATCAACCCGATCTTTTGACGGGAGAGTAGAACAGGCAGTTGATACCGGATGATATGGTCTTGGACTTCGAGATCTGGACAGAGAATACAATGGATCTTGTCTCCTGGGTTAGAACTTGGAATACCCAATCTCTTTGCAATTTGATAAATCCGAGTTGTAGATAAACCGCTCTCCGTTGAAACATATATCGATTCGGGACTTGCGGTTGATTGGACGGTGAGAAGAGTAGTGACAGCCAATGTTGACTTTCCTGAAGCTCTGTACCGATTAACGCGGCTTCCGAAACAAATTAGTACGCTTCTCCAGTAAATTCTGTAATCTCTCCAATTCTAATCCCGCCGCCAAGTAGTTCATCTATTTTTTCATTGCCAGATGAAACGAATCCAGTGGATTGATGGAGTTGTAATGCAGTTTGAGATTTCGGTTGCAAGGATTCAATTAATGAAGCTATGTAATCCTTTAGTTGAAGCAAATTAATTCCTGTTCGTCGGACTAATTCGTGGTGATCAAGTGATAGGAGATCAAGTTGGCTGATTCTGGCTGGACTTGAGTCAACTAACCTCAAACGAAGAATGCCTTTCTCGAGAATCGCGAGGTAGTGATCAGCTTTTTGCTTCATTTGAATGGCTGATGCGACATTGAAACCAATTGATTCGAACCAGAATTATTTCATCGTCGTAGAGGTACAGGCGACTTTGACTTTGCGACAACAACAGTCATCAAGGCTCAATGCTTTGATTTCGACTATAATGCAAGTCCGAATACTACATGGACATAAAACCTCATCCTATGGTTTTTCTTTCGTATCAAGAATGTAAGAACTCGTGTTTTCTCTTAAATCTAAGGGATGTTATTTAAACCAGAATTATGCACTGAAACATCTGTTCTGTGCGAAAGAGTCACTTTAATGACCCTCGCTTTATTGGCTATCTCGGCAACGAGCATCCAAACGAGGCAGCAGTTGGTTGTCCCAGCAACTAATCTTTGTGTTTATGATTGGATATTCACAATTCATCATTGCTTTGATAACAATCCACTCATTAAAATTATCCGCGCATCTTTAAACGTCGTCGGATATTCTACCTCGAAATTATCAATATATATCCCACATTGGTATAGCAGCATTAACTTGCGAGTCAAAAATGTCAGGCTCGATAAAGTAATGCTAATAACCTTGGATCGACAGTAATTGCTTGTCTTAATGGGTGTTTCTCCGCTATCTGCCTCCCGTTGCATAAGGTTCCCTCTCCTCTTTTGAGGTTGTTAAAAAGGCCTCTCTCGGCATCTATAGAGGTAGCCTGGCGATGAAGTATCAATTTATCGCTGCTGCTATCGTCGCTTCTGCCGCTGCTGCTCCTCCAGAAGTCAAGGGTTTCTCGGTCCCTCTCAACGTTAATCCCTCTTTCAAACCCAATTGGCGAGGTGCATATGCTCATGCTCTTGTCAAATATAAGCAAAAGCCTATATTGCCAGCTATTCGCGGTTTAAATGCCGGGAAAGGAGATGTTCCCTTGTCCGACATTCGTCCAGATTTGGAGTATCTTGGTCCAATTTAAGTTTGGAGGTTCTTGCTTATACGTAGGTGAAATCCAGATTGGAGTCCCGCCAAAGAAATTCATGCTTGATTTCGATTCAGGTTCTGCCGATCTGTGGGTTTTCAGCACCCTCTTGAAGCACTCCTCTGAAATTACCAACCACACCATTTACGACCCTTCCAAATCTAGCGCTTACCAAGAATCCTCGCTTAAATGGTCCATATCATACGGTGATGGTTCTTCGTCGTCTGGCAAGGTTGGATATGATACTATTACTATCGGCGGTGTCGAAATTAAGCATCAGGCTGTTGAATTGGCTTCCCAAGTTTCAGACGAGTTCATTCAAAGTCCTGGCGACGGTCTCTTGGGATTGGCTTTTTCGTCTATCAACACCGCACATCAAATTACGCCTTTTGAAAACATGGTTGCACAAGCTCTCGTTGGTCAAGTGTGTTTGTCTTTTGTCACAATGCTTATTTGAAGCCTATTTTTACTGTCAAATTGATCAAAAACGCACCCTCTGAACCCGGAAAAGGTGGTGCTTACACCTTTGGTATTTCGTCTCGTCGTAACATTGTTGAGTTTTAAGGATATCTCGATGGCAGTGCGTATACCGGTGATATCACTTACGCTCCTGTCTCCCTTGCACAGTTCTGGCAGTTCACTGTCCCGAATGTTCGCCTAGGAGATAAAGTTCGAGCTGTCAACACCGAAGCTATTGTGGACACAGGGACCACTCTTGTTCTCACTGACGCAGACACTGTCAAAGCATACTACAAGTTAATCAAAGGCGCAAAGTTGAACACGAAAGAGGGCGGATATACCGTCCCTTGTAAAATTTCCGGCCCTGATTTCTTTTATCAAATCGGATCGACCTACTTTGGAATTCCAGTTGCTGATATGGCATTTGCTCCAATTGAAGATGGCAGCTCCACATGCTTTGGCGGCCTTCAAGATAAGGGTGACATCGACGTTGATATTCTTGGCGATGTAAGACTCTATTCTGAGCAGACTTTTGCTCATTAATCATAGATCTTCTTGAAGAACTGGTATGTCGTTTTCGACTCTGGGAATCTGCAAATCGGCGTTGCTACACGACCAGATGTTAAAGCCCCTGGTGGCTTATAGAAATAAAACTAGAACCGTATAGATGGTGACGATACTAGGAAGGAGCTGTACGGTATTCACAAGACATATTACTACTTTACAGATAAGATGCTTATTCATATTCAAATAGTACATATCTGAGATAATCATCTACACAGTCCTTTTCCTCCATTTGATCTCCTCTTAATCGGGCATATGGCCGTTGCAACCATGATGAAATACAGGGAAGTAGCAAGATTTTCCATAAAATATAAATTTCCCTCCAAAGATTTAAGTCCGACCTCAAATATCATCCACTCAAACCACTACTGCGAAATGACACAAATCGTTACCCAGCAATCGTCTGCAGAAAGTAAGCGAGCAAAAAAGAGAGCCGAGAAGGTTTCCCGACATGTCTCTGAATCAAATAATGGCCAAGCATATTCCTCTTCGCCAGAATTCGACAGAGAAGGCTCCCAGTTTGACCTTGAGGATAGAAAACACCCATTTCTCGAGGTCATTAACAAGCGAATTCGTGCCTTGCAGAAGAAAAAAGTACAAAAATCGGTTTCTGGTATGTAATTTTGATGATTAGGTCAGAATCGACCAGTATCAAGCACTTGACGTCAGCGTCCTCAATAAAGACCAACTTTTACTTCTGGAACACAAAGACCAGATTCTCGCTCCTTTGAAGGAGCTTCAAGAGCTACTTAAACAAATAGAGGTATCCGACAAGGAGGAGCAAGAGTTCTATGCTCGAAAATTTCGTCGAGTTCACTCTGAGTACGACGAAAAACTCCGGGCAGTAAAGAAAGAAGGGTTCAAGGAAGGCATAGGACAAGTTGCTTCACTTGTCCAATTTCTGAGACATGCAAGCTGGACGAGAGCTACCCCTTCTAACAATGTTGGAGAGGATGCCGCTGTCGAACGAGTCCTCACAATTGTTTATGAAGGTGGGGAAGCAGCTGTAAATCATGTCAATTCACTTGCAACGGGCAAGGATCAACTTATTGAAGGCATTGAAGGCAACGTCAAAATCACTTGTGATAATCCATTTTTTGGTTGTATTCTGATTTTCAGGGGCTCGCATGAAAGAGATGGTTGAAGAAAAGAGCGCCATTTATGCTCAACAGACTGTCTTGCAAGAAGGACCACATGAATCTAACGAGCCTCTTACTTTTGGGAATATATCCAATGATATTTCACCAGATAATTCTGCTCAAGATATCCAGTTACATCAAAGACCGCTGCAAGGTGCAATTAGCTTCTTGAATGAATCTGAAATTGATGGTACTATCATTTCTGTAAACTTGCGACTGACTTAAAAGTCCAGCCACAAGAGGAGTCAATCAGTGAGTCTACTATACCTTCCATGAATATTCCGCTCGCTCAAACTCTGGTCAAGGATCCTTTTGATGCCATCTCTCACCATGTATCTACGGAATTCCAACCCTCACCAACTGGACTTCTTGTCGACGATTCCGTTGCAAATTCCGCTGCAATTGTTCAGGCTCAAGAAGATAGTAGCGTTGCAACCAGCACTAATGGGAATAAACCTTCTGGGCGGGTGGAATCCAGAGAAGTGTCAAAATCGGATGACGATGGTTTTATTATTCGACACGCCAAACGACAAAGCAGAGGAGGATTTGAACCTCGAGAACGGGGTGGATACCGAGGAGATTTCCGAGGTCGTGGGAGGGGAGATGGGCGCGGACGAGGTTTGCGGACAAGAGGTGGTGATGGTTTTAAACGAGGACAAATTTCTGGGGATCGAAGTCGAGGAAGAGGCGGATTCAAGAAAAGCGAGGCTGCGACACCGATTCCTGCTCAATAGAGTAGGATATCACCAGGGCGTGATATTGATTTTGTAATTTCCTTTTCCTGATCATATTTGACATCAGCTAGACAAAATTTTGTGTTGACAAGTTTGTTAAAATGTAGTTTTGCTGGTTGTTTCTTTACATTTTGAGATGAATTTTAAACTTGCTTACCGAGACTGCAAAACTAACTGGACTCGTTTTCAGTGGCTTCTACTTTGAAAAAAGAATTGTGCTCTCCAAAAACCTTTGCATAAAGACGTTTAGCTTCAGATATAGCGTCATCATATGTTGGAGACTCTAGATTATTCACGATGGGTACCGCTATAGTATCGTCATTAGCATTACAGCCTTGTATATATGTGAAAGCTAATAGTACTGGACGGTTAGCAATTTAAAATGAAGAATTATCTCAACCAGAATGATCTTCTGCTTTCTGAAGGATCTCTTTTACTACGGAATCGAACGCATCGATTTGATCTCCTTTGGTCGAAATGTAGACGTTAACTTTCATTAGGCACGGAATCAAAGTTGACACGTACAATAACCTTTAGGGCATTCACATGTACCACTCCCATGCACCCGAACCGTAATTGCATTCTTATTTCCCATAGAATCAGGCGGAAAGACAACCACAGATCCATCTCTGCTGAATGGCAGTTTTTCAATCTGTGCTTTCACTAACAAAACTCGAAAACTCACGAGACCCTGATTTACCCCGCGAAAATGATGTTGATATGAAATACGGTCTCCATTGCTTAGATATGGGCCGTTTAGTGTAGCATTGAGCATGTAAACAGCGCCTTTCACTGCTGCAGCTCTACAAAACGCTTGTGAAAGTTCACAACCACCACCATAGGTAGGCAACAAACAAGGAAATGAACCATACACAGATAGAGATGATAAATGATTTCTGATTCGCACAAGGCCAACGGAGGTAGAAATTGATTTATCGGCAGATGACGCAAGAACGTGAATTAAAGAATCAGTGAAATCCGTTGTTAAATTGAAAGCCGACAGTAGAGTCGACAAAGGTTTCTCGGCGTATTCTTTGTTTTAGCAAGTTCTACAAAGATGTCGTACCATGGTACATTTCATAATTTTCTTCCTCGTCGTATGCCAAGACGAATTTCAAGAACTTCATCGTTTTCCGCTTCGTTGATAAATCTAGATCCTTTGAAGCGAAAATATCCTCTCTTCCGCTCGGGACTTTCAGAAAGCCACGATCTGTATATAGCCAAAAGTCGCCAAGGGCTATAAATTCGAGGTATTGACTCATCTTTGTTGACACCAAAAGATCTATCATCTCTGAACGACAATATAATAGCCGGGGCGAAAGGTCAATTGAACAAGATCGGGAGGGTGGCAATTGGTCGGGCTCTGGAATAGATAAATCCAAATATTTATATTGTCGCTTGAGAGGGGAATCTTTTCTTTAAGCTTTTCGTCAATCCACAGAGCAAACCATCTTCCGTGGTATTTGAAAGGCTGCGAATTTCATCGAGATTCAATGCCGTCCAACAGCCTCCGTAAAAAGGTAATGGATCCAAATGGAATACCTTTTTACCGCTCCAAGCACATGCACTAATAATTCAACATAGCCAAATAAGTTGTTTTTACGCAGCGAAAATAGCTTCAGGAAGACCAGTGCCCTCTATTACCACGTCGTAATTCTCTGGAAGTGCATGATGTTGCATTGTTGAGACTTGACGCATTTGACACGAACAGCAATGTATCAAATAATAGTTTTAGACAACAGTGTGTCGAAAAGCACGAATATCATATTATGCAGAGTTTGTCTTCTTCGAGTCTGGAAATAGATCCTGAACATTTCAACCATTCAAATGTGCGAACCGGCGCGAAACAACAAAAACGAATGATGAGAGTGGGATTTGAACCCACGCGGGTTGCCCCACTAGGACCTTAACCTAGCGCCATAGACCAACTCGGCCATCTCACCAGGGCGATTTGGGACTAGACCCCATTTAGGACATTTTATTACTTTGCGAATAATACTTTCATAAGCATTATGACTTGCAATATAGTATACAATATCACCAGCTTATTACTGAATTTGTTGTATTTAGGACAATTTAATACTTGTGAGTAAGCATTATGGCATGCAATATAGCATGCAATATTACTAGCATAATTCTGAACTTTGTTTTTGAGTGATTTTATATGTAATACCATCGAAGTCATTCGAAGATAGTGGAAAATTGTGATGAGCGATAAAGTCTGGTGAGATGGCCGAGTTGGTCTATGGCGCTAGGTTAAGGTCCTAGTGGGGCAACCCGCGTGGGTTCAAATCCCACTCTCATCAAAGTCTTTTTCCCTGGCCCATCTTTCTGCCTTCATTCCCCTCTTTGTAGAAGAAAAACATTTTCAGAGCTATGTTCTTAAGGGATTGAAAATTTTGAATCAATACAAGATTTCTTTTGGAATTCTTCGATTAATTATCTACTTCATTTACCTAGGTTGGCTTCGTCAGAACCATCTCCTTTAGAGTTCGGGCGGCTTCGGTTGTCGGAAAGGTCGTTCCGACATCTTTTCGTATCCACCGGTTGATTTTTTGCCCACCACCATTTGAAACATCTCCCTTCATGTCCGGTCTACGCCTCGCACGTCCTCTGCTTGTGCCTTTTTGTAATTGCCATCGTTAATCTGATCATGTAGAATGGCCGCTCCGCTTTCTCAACACGTTTCTACTCGGCAAAAGTTCAGGTGATTTGGCCATATTAAATGCAGCAACTTACACATCCCCAGACCCTCAAAGACCGTCTTGCCGAATTGATTCCCGGTGAACAAGAAAATGTAAAGAATCTCCGAACTGAACATGGAAACAAAAAGATCTGTGAAGTTACGCTTGATCAAGTATACACCGGAATGCGAGGCATCATAGGTCTAGTCTGGGAGGGATCTGTACTCGATTCCGAGGAGGGCATCAGATTCCGTGGCAAAACAATTCCTGAATGTCAACAAATCCTTCCAAAGGCCCCTGGTGGTCAAGAACCGCTACCCGAAGGTCTATTTTGGCTGCTTTTGACTGGCGAGGTGCCTAGTGAACAACAAGTTCGTGATCTTTCTGCAGAATGGGCTGCTAGAGCAGAACTACCTTCTTACATCGGGGAATTGATTGATCGATGTCCTTCAACGTTGCATCCCATGGCTCAGTTTTCACTTGGTAATATCCTCTTACTGCTGGATATTAAGTCGTTTCAGCTGTCACTGCCCTTGAAGGGGAATCAACTTTCTCAAAAGCCTACGAGAAAGGCATCAACAAGAAGGAATACTGGATATATACGTTCGAAGATAGTATGAATCTTATCGCTAAAGTCCCCGGCATCGCCGCTCGGATTTATCGGAATTTGTTTAGAGATGGGAAAGTCGCCGATATTCAGAAAGACAAAGACTATAGCTTCAATTTGGCTAACATGCTCGGGTTTGCTGAGAATAAAGATTTTGTCGAATTGTTACGACTTTATCTCACTATCCATATGGATCATGAAGGTGGAAACGTCAGTGTAAGTTCTTCACTCAGTCCCTATGATTTATCGATAGGCACATGCCACTCATTTGATCGGAAGTGCTTTGAGTTCGCCTATGTTGTCTCTCGCTGCCGGTCTGAACGGACTGGCGGGTCCCCTCCATGGACTTGCCAATCAAGAAGTCCTTCGATGGCTGGTCAAGATGAAGGAAACGATAGGTGATAACGTCTCGGAAAAGCGCATCAGTGATTACCTCTGGTCAACACTCAAAGCTGGTCAAGTGGTTCCTGGGTATGGCCATGCTGTCCTTCGAAAGACAGATCCTCGGTACATGGCTCAACGAGAATTCGCATTGAAATATCTACCCGAGGATCCCATGTTCAAGCTTGTTTCGCAAGTCTACAAAATTGCTCCGAGAGTCTTGGCTGAACACGGCAAGACAAAGGTTTTTTTGATACAGGGCTGCGCTTTTACTGAACCCTTAGAATCCATATCCCAACGTTGATGCTCATAGCGGTGTTCTTCTGCAATATTATGGTTTGACTGAATCAAATTACTACACTGTGCTCTTTGGTGTTTCGCGAGCTTTAGGGGTGTTGCCACAGCTTATATGGGACCGAGCTCTGGGTATGAGCCTTGAACGGTAAACTAATTCCTACAAATCTC
Organism: Neolecta irregularis DAH-3; assembly: GCA_001929475.1. Taxonomy (NCBI): domain Eukaryota; kingdom Fungi; phylum Ascomycota; class Neolectomycetes; order Neolectales; family Neolectaceae; genus Neolecta; species Neolecta irregularis. The sequence continues at coordinate 1,897 of LXFE01000246.1, read as the reverse complement.
GGCTTGCTGATTCTACGCAGACCAAAGAGCTTTTCAACAGAGATGTACAAGAAGATTGTGAAAAAACTGTGAAGCGCAGGAGATCGAATTCAAACCACGTTTTCATATTCACCTCATCGGTTGGTCAATTGATGCGTATGAAATATATATCGAATAATACGAACGTTAACATGCACTTTTTTCTTATCAGTATAGCTGATTTCTTTTCCTATGGCATACTTGGGGTAGTATTATCGCATCTCTTTTTAGTGCTTTTTCTTGACGGCTGAACATGCAAAGAACCAATCTCTTCAATCTGTGCTCCGACACATCTTGTGTATGTATACACAATAGGGTATCTGTCTGCTTCTCTAATTGCGATCTACAAGATCTCAAGGAGAGGTGCCGTTTATGGCATGTAGATCCTCGATCTCGGATATCTGTGGCGTCGTTCCTGGGCACAAATTCATTGCCTACAATACACGATGCTTGGAGTCTTTGCGTCACATTTGACTCCTTTCTTCTAGACTAGAAACTCAATCCCCGATCTGGTATAAGACACAGATTTCGCACTATTCCGCTACTGCGGGTATTTTACATGTACAACCACTCCTTACCACCGTTATCTGCTCTAATATCCTACTCGGATGTCCGTTCGCAGTTGTCTCCACCTCGCCGGAGACGCAGAAACAAGCCCAATGTTGGCGTAGCTTGTACGAATTGTCGCCAGGGCCACTACTCCTGCGACTGTATACGCTAACCATAATCCATATACTGAGGTACAGCCGACAGGCCTTGCGCAAAGTGTGTTTCTAGAGGTAAAGAAGACTCTTGCGTCAGCGGGCAATATCGCTATTGTGGGCGACGTCGCTCGGAAAGCTATGCCCCCAAACGATTACCTCTCCAGATTACCAGCCCTACCTCAAACTCCCCGCCTTATGCAGATTCGGTGTCCTCTGCTTCAGGAAAAGATTCAACATCGGAATTTGCAGAGTCGCGTCTGCCTCATATTTCACCTTTTGAATGCGTGTTTATCACCACACTGGATTTCGTATGCGCAATAGTTTCGAGTTCTGTTCGACCGGCTTTGGGATATTATCCAGCAGAACTTGAAGGTCTCCCATTGCCAAGTTTATTCAATCCTTCTGATGAGGACCGATCGAGGCAAATTGTTTACGGTATTACAGAAAAGAAAGCTTTGACATGTTTCGAGATTCAACGCCTTGATCCACATGAACAGCGCTTAGGTTCACCCAATGAGCATCTTCTTGATGTGAATATTCGCCATGCTTGCGGTATCTATCAGTCTTCGAGGTGCTCCTTTCGTGTCGGACTGACTCGAACTGGAATAGCGAGTCATGTTATCACAGTAATGACAACTCCATCCGATATAGGTCGAGTACCTACCGTATCACACGGTTCTACGCGCTTGAATGTAACGCCTGAATCTACAAGTGATCTGGGATTAGGTAAATGATTCACTCTACCTCCAATATAACAACTCTTGTCTTCAATGAATATCGAGTGTAGCTAATTCTGGAAAGAAGAGACCTTGAATTCGATTATACCTCCAGAACAATACCAAACATTCTACATCTTCTCACCTAATGGAATTTCTGTCGGAGAGCGTGGGCTTTGCGATTAGTCCGGTTCTTTTTTTATTATTAAATTTTTTTTTCACAATGGACGAGGCAAGTTGTTTTCCGGGGGGACGGGGGCGGGGGGGACGCGAAGGTCGCACAGGATTTCGGATGTACAGTCAAACCTGGATATAATGAATATCGCTTGGCAGCGTTTTCAGTTCGTTATAACGAGGATTCGTTGTATGGAGATAGCCAAATAGAAAATAAACAAGATCCAAGCAAATCCAAACCAAATGAATCAGAGAGAAAAATAACTTGATTCTACCATCTATATC
>LXFE01000243.1:0-68762 GCA_001929475.1 Neolecta irregularis DAH-3 | reverse complement strand
GTCCTAATTATCTGTCATGGCATTCATCATGTTGCCTATATCATTATTCACCACGTTGTAAATGTATTTGTTAAAATCTCTCCTAATAGTTTTATACATTTCCTATCTTCTCCTTCCACTTTGTCTTCTACCTGCGCTCAAGCTGACCCTGTGCCCCGCTGCCCCGCCCTTTACCCGCTACTCTGCTAAGCTCAGCACTGCCTGCCTCCCTTCGCCGCCCGCCCGCCCTCGCCGCCCGCCCTCCGCCCTTGCCGCTCGCCCTTGTCGCCCATACCCATCGCAGACACTCACTCATCCGGCTCAAACGAAGACTAACCCTGCAGAATAGCCTCTGTCTCCTCCGCATTGCTGTCCCGGTCACCCACCTGCAGAGTCCTCCCAGATCCCCTGACCTGTGCTCTCTCACTGCCATCCACCTTGTCGCCCCTATCTCTCCCGGCAGCTGGTGCTGCACCAGTGCTCGCGGCAGCCATTGCCCGCCGTCAATCAACCACCACCCACGGTCACTCGACCACCGCCATAAGTCAGTCAACCACCATCTGACAAGGCTGTATCCCCGCCGCCGGAGGGGCGGGCGAGTCTTATATAGGTGCAATACAAAATCCACTAAATAACCAAAATTGCTAATATAAAACGATTTCTATCTGGCCATTTCTTTAGTTGGTGAAGTATGCCGCACATACTCAAAAAGTTCACGTTGAAGTGATGACAATGTCACGTGATCCATGACAAATCTTGTGACCAGAACTTAGAACAAATGATTCACAGTTGAACAATCAACCAACAGATTCAAACGAAACAAGCACTATTGGGACCGGAATTTAAAGGCGAAACTAATGGTTTGCCAACAAATTCAATATAAGAAAGTCAAATGTGGACCTTTGAGGAAGTATCACATGGGAGTGTGGTATTCAAAACACATCACACGAAAACGTAATTACCACGAGCGGATGCGCCTCGACGAGGGCTTTCTAATGGTATCAAAACCATTGAGATTGGAGCACTTTCCAGGTGGATAGTTTGGACCTCTTGGTGAAGGTGGGCAGCATAAAAATCCATCACGGTTCAGATTTCTCTGGTGGGTGGGCAGGTGGACACAAAGGTGAACAAATCAAATCAGTGGTATTTAAGAAAATATTTAATTCCCATTTAACATATGGCTCTGTATTCGTGTATTGGGCTAATTGTTCTGTTTGTCCCCTCAGTGTTAGTCATTATTCGTTTGCCAGAGGACTATGCTGTAAGCAGAATCCTCCAACAGTTAACTTCACTATGGTAAGTTATCATATACGAGATTGCCGATACTACAACTTGCGGAGGGTGTCATGACATAAATATAGCTGTTATAATAGCAGAACGTCTCTAGGAAACCCTGGGATTTGAGAAGGTATCCATCCTCCTGCCAAGTAATTGCGCTGTCCCCTAGTGGAGTAACTGCCAACTTGCCGTCATTTGTCGCTGATATTTCATAATCATCGCCAGTGTTCGGATCACTCATGTGCATTACATGGTCTTTATCGATGAAGAAAGTCATACAGGCAGTAGAGTCCAGTATCAAATAAGCACCTTTAATACCCACACAGGTCTTGCTGTATAGTTCATTAAAGGACATGGTAAAGTAATGATGTTTTTGGTGATGAGCCGAAATAACAAACGCTTGACAGACTAAAAGTCCAAGGAGCCTCATGACGAATGTGAATTTGAGATGTTGAAGTTTGTAATAAAATGAAAATTCCCTTCTTCGCCCCCTTCTATATAATACAAAGATCACGGGAATATTTAGCCTGTTCAAATCCAATTGGAGAATTCTAGTGCCAATTGACCCATGACTCATTTGCCTTGCAGGATTGATATAGTTTGTGGTATGAAACACATTCTTCACACAATATCATCATTACCAAACCCAGGGTTAGGGTATGGCCGGCTGTAAACTTCATGTAATTAGAATACCTAGCCTGAGATACAACACTTAGGCTAGGTACGTTTCCTTAGGAGATACAACACCTAGGCTAGTACTATAAACCTGGTCTTATTTGTACTCCGGAGTATCAAAGCTTACACAAACCGCCCGTCGACGCTGCAGTTGTAGAGCTTTGCAGACTTATGACTTGAATAAAACCGAGAAAACGGATTGTTAGATTCCTTTGTGGCTCTATCGCTGCAAGTATTTCGACGGTGCACAAATAAAACTAGGATTTCTAGTATACTATTCTAAGATAGTGCGTGTAAGGGTATATCCCGGCTATTACCCAGATATACCCATACCAATACAGCAAGTGGCGGAGAAAGAAATAAGACATTAGATAGAAATGTATATAAAGACTATGGGCGACGTCACTCGAAAGTTTGTACCCACAATTAATGTCCATTCTCTAGAAGTATTATATGAAACTCGGAGCTGATTTCGTCTATGCCCCACCTGTCGTCATCATTTCTTTTCCTTTGATATTATGTCTCTTAATAAAGAGACCACAGATGCTTGCAATAATACCTACAGGTACGCCGGTTAGATAAACATAGTCCAATGCACGGACATAAGCCTTCTTCACGACTTCCTGCATTGCCGGATCAAGATGCCTGATAACAGTGACACTTTGTTGAATCGCAACCAAAGGCGCATCCGGTGCCACTCTTTGTAAGTGAGATACTAATTCGTTAGAGAAAATAGTTCCTGCAACTGCAATTCCCAGAACGCCACCAACTAACTGCATAAACGAGCAAAGAGCACTAGCTTGAGGAATATCATGATGGTCAACGTCTGCCTGTACCGCGATCATCTCGCTGGTTAAAATCACAGATAACAAAGAAAATACTGTATTCTGCATTACGAATCCAAGTCCAGCCCCGAAGATAATTTGATATCCAATCAATTGGGCAGTCGTAGAGATATACGAAAATGTATACATTAATCCAGCCCCAATAGCGACTATCAAGGGACCAAAAATCAGGAACGGCCAATAGTGACCAGTAGCTGAGATTACAAATCCAGATATTCCAGCTGCTAGAACATTGGATAACATATAGGGAAGAATATCGATCCCAGACTGTGTTGCAGAGTGGCCCTGGACATTAAAAACTGCTGAGGATACGGTTGTATACCTTGACAGCTTGGAATTGTAATGGGAGATAGTAGACCGTAAGAAGTAAACCAAAGAAAATGAAAAAATTCTCTATACAAGCAGCCACGCTAACCGGTCAGTGACCACAGTATGTTCAATGCCATACACCGTTCGATTCGAAAAGAATTTCATAGGAAGAATAGCTCTTTCATTCCCGACTCCATACTTTTCCCAGATGGCAAAGACAGGGATCAAAACTGCCACAAAGCAGAGGGAAATGATTACTTGTTTCGAGTTCCAAGGATATAAGTTTCCACCCCACTGGAGAGGTAAAACAAGGGAAGTGATCATTCCTAGCGCCAAGACAGCACCAATGTAATCAAGTTCTCTAAGCTTCTGTGACAATATGACACCCTCTGGGGGGTTCCGTTTGATGATCATTCCGACTGTCGTTAAGGTTATCGCTCCGATCGGCAGCTACTGTCAGATTCCTTCTTGGCAAAGGTTGATTACATTGATGAAGAAACACCATCTCCAGCTAATATGATCCGTGAAAGCTCCTCCCATGAGAGGACCAATTACGCTGGAAGCACCAAAAACTGCTCCAAAGGCGCCAAAAAGCTTTGGACGATCTTTGAGGAGAGTGATCTCAGAGATACTATCTGGAGTTAATGTTTTCGGTTTGGCCCGAGTTGGAGAACGAACATTGTGATACAAGAAACAAAGATTCCTGCCGCACCTATCCCAGCAACAGCTCTTCCAAATATTAAGAAAGTAGCATTCATAGCAATTCCGCAAAAGAGTGATCCGACTTTTCAATAATCATTAGAATAACTTTTTAGCCGAGTGAACTTACTTTCAAAAATCATGATAGCAACTAAATAAACCCATTTCCGATCGAATATTGTTAGAAGCTTTCCATAGAGCAATAGAAATCCACTTTGTGTCAGGAAATATGCAGAGGCAATCCTATTGATCAGTTGCTGCTAGATTCAAGAGTTACCATGTGACTTGATCCAAAGCACTAAACTGGCTTGCAATTACTGGGAGAGCAGTGGCCACGATAGTCTGGTCCAAAGCAACCAGCAAGATTGAGAGTAAAAGGCCAGTGAATGCCAGAGCCAGTTTTTTTCCTGATAAGACTAGTCTGAGATCTTGTTGTCTACGATCAACATTCCGGGAATTGTCTTTCTCGGTTTCGGTTTCAGACTGAAAGTTATGAGAGGCAGAGTTGGAATCTATCTCTATCATGATAAAGAATGTACGTTCGCGATCGAACAAGAAGCGGTGTCAAAGGCGTATGTTGTAAATTGTGATTGGCAAAAGGGGATATATGGCTTGCACGCCTCGTGCTACTCAAGCAATGTTTCGGCGGTCTCGGAATACTTCGATACACACAGATTGTAGGTCAAGTTAATAGCGAAGTTTTAGGTGAGCAGAACAAGTAGTTCTATAACAGGCGTAGAGGGCTTTCCAGTATCTTAGAGATCGAGTACTGAAAGTGGGAATACTATTGGCTATCTAATAAGGAGAAAACAGTCTTCTTTTATAGACGTTTCCTGTAAGGCTCCCTCTAAGTTTATGATCGAGGGGAGAAACTGAAAAAATAAAGAGCTGAGTCACAAGAGAGACCAGGGCATCCCTAGATATCTCGAAAAGGCAAATCGAAACCGGAAAGTGAGACTAGAAAGTAAGATGAAAGAACACCATACCGTTCGTCGCGACAAGTTTGGTGTGTAGAGGATCTTCAGAGGACACCAAAATTGCGTGGCAAACCCATGTTCTCCCAACTTTAAACACGACAATCGTATAGATCAATTGCTGCTAGATTGGAGAATAATGAAAAGACTTGATTCAAAGCATTAAGTCGGCTTGTAATTACTGGGAGAGCAGTGGCCACGATAGTCTGGTCCAAAGAAACCAGGAATATTGAAAGGAAAAGACTTGTGAATTCCAGAGTCAGTTTTTTCCCGCTAAGACTAGTCTGAGGTTTTGTTCTCTATGATCAATATTCAGTGAATTTTCTTTATCGGGTTCGGTTTCAGACTCGGATTTGCGAGGATAGGTTCGAATTTAGCTCTACCATGATAAAACATCAAGGTTCGCAATCGATATTGAAGCAGCGAAACCTCTGCATGACTACTCAACGACTTAATGTTGGAATTTGTAAGAAGGGATTTAAGGCTTGGATATCTTGTGCTACCAATGTTTTAGCAACTCGGAAGAGCTTGCTGTACATAAGGTTTTTAGAGGACACCACAATCATATGGCAAACACATGTTCTCCGAACTTCAAACAAAAATTTTCGGCATATATCACCGTGATCACCTTTAATTCCTTTGTTTTCACGGAATATCCCAGCATGTAGATCGAAATTCTATCAACATAACCTAAACTATGAGATGCTAAACAATTGGTCTATGGAGAACCGAAGAGAACTAGATGCTCATCAATCGGGTCATAGAGAACTAAAAACATTTCACATTAAAAAAATGTTGAAGAAAAAACAACCTGTCATTGTTTGTGGTTCGCGTTAACGTACGACAAATTTGTACTTGCAAATTCTCTACTCCCATACTTTCATTGCAATTAAATGATTTCCAATACCGGAACAGAAAGACCTTTGCAAGAAAACGGTTTCGCTACAAGAGAGCATCTAACACCCGATTCGAATATCTCGCTTTCCACTGCCGTCCAGGTTTCCAAGCGATCCCAAATTAATTCGAGCTGCGAATACTCTTCTTCTCACAAGAGGTATAAGTCAGTATCACCAGAAGATTCGGACACTGAGTCAAATGTGTCCACGAACACCTATGTTGATGATTTGGTCGAAAATCTGGGCGATCCCGCCGAAACTGTTGATCGTATAGCCTATCGTAATATCTCTCTTCCGGCTGAATTCATTTAGATCCTGAGGCTTTCACCAAGGAAGAGGCCACTGACATCAGATGTAAAGTGCGCGATCTAAAATGGGAGGAATTTCTGGATTACCACTTAAAAGAACAGGAAATCCCGATTTTGAAATTGTTCAGCGCCTTCGGATATAACATGGCATCTAACCCATTAGTCTCATGCTCATGAATTAGTTTGAATCTTGTATGAATTTTGAAGAGACAGAGTACGTAATTTACTGATAAAGTTTACTAAACACACTTAGTCTCAAAAGGATGCTCAAAAGACTGATTCTTCGAGAACTGAGGAAAAGAGATCGAATAAAGGAATACCGGACGCCAGACGACGTTGTCAAACTACTGGAACGCTGCAAGAACATTGTTGTTCTCGTAGGTGCAGGTCTTTAATAATTCCTAGAGAACTTTTCTTATGCCAATCTAGGTATCAGCACAAGCCTCGGAATTCCTGATTTTCGAAGCTCGCGTGGTATTTATGCTGATGTCGCTGGTTCCGGTGAAGTTCAAGATCCTCAAGTGCTATTCCAGTCTGAATCTACTGATTCCAGGAAATCTTCAACTATGATATATTCAAACAGGATCCAACGTATCCTCTGCCTAATACCAAGGTATAACATGAAGACTTTTCTATCGTTATGCCCACAAAATATATCCCAAAACAGAAAGGGTAAGCCCAACGCATGCCTTCCTACGCGTCCTTTATGAACAACACAAATTGCTACGGATTTACACCCAGAATATTGATAACTTGGAATTTAAAAGTGGTCTCCCTCGAGAGAAGATTGTACAATGTCACGGGTCTTTCGCTACCGCTTCTTGCATGCAGTGTCATCAACAGGTCCCTGGAAAGGAAATAGAAAGGGATATACTAGCAGGTCTTGTTGCATACTGCTCGAACCCAGCGTGCATTAAAGAAGGTACCAAGACAATGCGGGAACACGCCAATGGGAAAATGAAAAGAAAAAGAAGAAAAAGGAAGAATGAAAGTGATGAAGAAGAGGAGCGATCTCAGGGTGTTATGAAAGTATATTTCTGTCCGGTATCGAGCTTGACTTGACTTCACCAGCCTGACATCATATTTTTCCACGAGAATCTTCCCTTGGAATTTTTTGATACTCTCCACCAAAAGGACAAACAAAAAGCCGATCTCCTAATCGCAATAGGTATCTTCACTTTCAACAAATGCTGACAACAGGAACATCACTAAAGGTTTCACCGGTGGCCGAAACGATTGGAATATTGTCTATGATTCCGCAAATTTATATTTCAAAAACGCCTGTGACACATATGAATTTTGACGTCTGCCTCCTTGGTCCGTGCGATGAGATCGTCTGTGATCTAGCTCGAAGAGTAAATTGGAAAATAGACCATGATTGGATTTCTCAGAAGAAGAGCTTAAGGGAAAATGTAAGATATAAAAGGGATGGAGTTTTGGAGTATCAATGGCATTTAGTTGAATGATCAGCTCAGCTGGTCTTTCTAAATCTCCATTTTCTTCGCTTTCTCGCGAACGATCTTCAACTTTACGTACTAGGGCTCCCCATTTTGTACGGCTTATTACAAATACTTTTGCTGTTGCAACTCTGAAGAGATCAACCATTGGAGGTTTGAGTGACTTACAATGTTAGAGCCAAAGCGAATCCACCTGATAATCCGTACAATCCCCACCTTCCTCGTTAATCCAAGTACTCAGAAGTTATTAACTCCTGCCATGAAAGCGAGTGCTATCCCAATGGGGAATGCAATGATATAGTAAGAAATAAATCCATTAAACTGATATAAGTGCAATGATTCCCGACTTGAACGTGGTTGGAAGTATTCTAGTAGTGCTGGGTACTTGATGTGCAAGGTGCTTAGATAGTTGGTGTAAGCTATGCGCTTAGAAGTACGATAAGACCAAGTGTTATAACTAGCCTAAGTATTCGTACTTCTTACAAAGGGACATACCTAGCCTAAGTATTCGTAATTGGCTAGGAATATCTAACTTCCGCCTCTATATACTTCCCGCCAAGCCACCTTGCCGTATTGGTAATATATACCCAAAGGGCATATCCTTACAGTTGGCTTGGCGCATTCCTAAGCAATTCTCGGGACGGAACTCCGGCAAGATTTGTGGCTGCGAAAGTCCCTACGCACTATCAGGGTCCTAATATAACAACATGAGTTTGACTTCCGACGGCACCCACCACCTCGTTCCTCAGCTCCAGCTATTCTCACGGGGCCAACCCGCTAAGTTCGACACACGAACTGGATGTCATGTGCAGTAATCATGGAATTATCGAAGACAACTTATCATTCGCCAAACTGCCAGTCGAATTGAAATGCACTATCCTGGAGAGCGTCGATCTCCTTGACGTATGCTCAGTTCGTCTTGTCTGCAGAGAATGGCACTATCTCACCAAGCGCGTATTTTGGGCAGATATCTCTCGTCATTTCAGGAGGCCCACACATGACTATATGCACAGAGGTCTGCACAATCACCGTCACATTTTGAATCTTCGGAAGCTCGCAAACAGGTCGGACATCGAAACCTATGTCAATAGAATCGCGTTATCCTATTTTCATGATTTTGGACTCCCTACTACCGAATCAACTTTCGAAGCTATCCAGTTACTACGAAGTTTGCCAAGAATCACTCACATCGATCTAGAACTACTGTGGTCTGCTCGATATATGCATAGACCTTTTTATAATCGCAGTTTCGTCGAATGGCAAAACCTTGCGTCCTATATATCCAATTCCAATATAAAGACCGTGAAACTCGTTATGAAGGCTTCTCACTCTTCTGGGCATTGGACAACAATATCAGGGCATCCACTCAATACACCTGCCGGAAGACAAGCACTTTGGTCGTTTCTAGGTTGCCTTACGAAGAAGGTCATCTCAATCGACATTGAATATCCGGAAGCCCGGATCGAGCTCTTTATTCAAAATTCAGAAAATTTGAAAATAGCAAGGGTCTGGTGGAGCCAGGATGATGAAGATACTAGGGAGATTACTACCTCGTCGTCGTTGATGGAGTTACATCTCGGTCGAGACATGCATGATTTCGATCGTCGTCTTCACCTCCCAGAACTAAAGAGCGTTGCAAATACTCTCAAAGAGCTTTCCTTGTTTAGTATTACGTTTCCTTCCGATATTCGTGAGACATTGTTGCAGCTACCATGCCTGCAGACTTTTCAAATTTATTCCTGCATATTATCAGAGGCCACTCGGGAAATCCCGTGGGTGATAACTCATTCAAATCTTCGTAAATTCACAGTCGGCGCAATAGACAGTGCTGAGAATCTCTGTCATTCTCTACTTCATGCCAATAACGGTATCGAAATCATCGAAATCATGTGCGGCCCGTATTTCGACTTCCCGGAAGTTTGGATCAACCGCCTCGGAGAGTTGGAAGATCTCAAAGCGGTCTCTTTCAATAGTCAAGAGAGTTTTTTTCAGGCAAAATCCTTGAAATCTCTTATTGGTTGTACAAAGCTTGAGAATCTTTCGACAGGGCCATTTCATTTCGACATCGAAGTTTTCATCTTGCTAGCTTATCATTGTCCGAAGATGGAATGGATCGAGGTCGACATGCTTTATCCCTCGGACTTTGGATATGATTCACAAATGCAAAAGGCACTTATGAAATATCGAATTTCTCAATGCCTCAATTGCCCAAGTCATGGTCGATACAAATTACCTGCTAAATATTATCGAAATGACGAAGAGTTCTTTTATATTGACATAAAGGGACTGGGTCAAGCAATAAAATTTGATCCGACTCTGGATGCTCTCAAATGGCACTTTGCATTGAAGGACCCTGCGTTTAGGTTTTTGATTCATTAGTCCTCTAAGAGACAGAATGGACGTCACTTGTAAAACTTTCAAGCCTGCTGCTGGCAAGTTTCTTTTTGTAGGAATAATTTATTTTAGAATAGGGAACGTTTGTATATCGTAGGCCTACTTCTGGGCATTTGAATAGTTTGGGTTATGAAAGAGAAATATGGCTAGAGTTCAAGTATCATCACCGAGCTCAAGTCTTGCCTACATTAGTTGACGTATTCCTTGTCGCGTTAACTACAAAGTATCCGATTAAATTACCATAAGGATATAATGCCAGCTGTTTCGCCAAGATACTCAAAATTACCAGCACCAGACACTGATAACCCAAACACTTACGCAACATGAAAACCTTCTTCAACTGCACCGCTAAGGTAAGCTGCGCCAAATATCAATTCGACGACATCTGCGACTGGTTTATTCCCGGGGTATCGGCGGGTCTTTGGTTATGAGCAGGTATTTCCACTCCTGGAATTCTCTGCGTGAATAAGCTCGGCTTCGGATCTTGACTATGGGATATATAAGTAGGAGAAAGCTTACATCCCAGAATGCCTAATTTGAGTGCTTTAGAATAGAGATTCTAGTGGACGTTTTAACATTCATCGGAACCACAAAAAAGGATAATTGGCCTACCGCTTAACCGCGCTGAAAGAGTCTTTGAAGGACAAGCACAACATATTCGGTGTAAATATTAGACATTGACCTGGCTTTTCCAGATCACGAACACCAACGTATAGATATTTTGCATCTTTACTGTTTTTTGCAATTCCATGGTGAAGAGAGGGATTTCTGGAACTGGGTGTAAGCTTATCGCCAGAAATTACAAATAAGACCAGGATATATTTCTAGTCTAAATGTTGTGAGTCAGGATAGGTATCACTACGAACTCCGCTTCATATTCTACCAACGCCTGATTACTGTATTGGTTAGGTATACCGATTGGGTATATCCTTACACTGGGAGTTCCTTGCGAGTTACTAGTAGCAAAGTTTTGAAATTATCTCGCTTGATACTGCTGCATGTTGTTGTGAGGGTAATTTCATGCAAAAAAACAGACTGCTGTGGGAGAGTTGGGTGTCCGGACTTGCCTCCCAGGAGGCTTCGCTGGGAATATACGATCGCGATTCAGGAAATAAAGACAACTACGTATATTCTTGCTCCGGTTTGGCCTGGCTTGATAGAAGAACTGGCACATGCGCTTCCTCATCTCTGTTTGCCTCCCTGCATACCTCTCGAGTGGCGAAGCTTGTGACCGTCCTGAATTGACTCGGTGGTACTGTTTGCCACAGTCAGACAGTTTTGATCAGCATTGACGTCAGTGAGCCTTGAATCGCTGGGTGAGTCATGGTGGTTTGCGATGAGGAGTGCCGGTGCTGTCTGATCATGGGACATTATTAAGTCCCCACATGCTGTTTGGTTGATGTGGCGGTAAACGCCAGAATTTCGCTTTTATACCAGTAGATAAATAATGAGCAAGATGTCAATTTTTCCAACCCTTGATTGGGGAACGAGACAAGATCTTGCTAAGTCTAGTCTCTTCTTCCTTGTGACCTTGTTCCTCTTTTGAGGATGTTCATGATATTTTCTGGACCTTTGCATGACCAGGAAGGCTGTTCCCAGTGCGGAGACAGTGAGTCGAGGTTTCTTATATGGCTATCGTTTTGATCTCTTGTGTTACTTGAACGAGAAAAATTGGACCATTGCAGTGTCTCTGTTTGTTTAGGTGGTGATCTTTCTTTTCCTGGTGATGACCTGGAGATCTGTTTTTCCGTATTCTCGTATCTTTGAGGTGGCTCCGGAGATGGATTTGTACAATTCCGGTCTCTTTTAGTACAATTAAAGTCGCCTGGAGAACGAGGTTTAAATTTTTCTGGTTTGTTGGAAAAATATGAGGAGAACGGTTTAGCCCAGTTTGTCATGACATAGTCTATCGACTCTGATCTGTGTTTTACTGGACTTTTATTCAGAGATTCCTGTCCTTTTGGCACGGGCTTTTGGTTGCGCGACGTTACACGGCTAGGCAACGTCACACGTCTTGTGAGGTTGGGATTTTGCGTCTCCGTCTGGACGATTGCATTTCTGACATAGTGAAGCAGAGCAGTCCACTCCATGGAATACACTTCAACGAGCGAGATGAAGAAAAGATCACGTGGAGAGTCTTTTGCGGGTCAACGAGAGGGACGAAGATGGATGGCACACCAAAGACAAAAGAGAGGTTTGTTTCTCTGAGGGAGACTCGTACGGCCTCCATTATCCTCCTCCGCACACGATTTCTGACAACAGCACTGTTTGAAATCTGTTTCTTGCTGGCGACAACCAAGACTCGAACGGGATTTTTGTCGCTGGGGTCGCGAAAGCGGACGCGGAGGCTAAAAGCAGGTGTGCGGATTTTCGAGGGCATTGCAAAAAAACGCTCGAGGCCCTGGAATGCGGGGATGCCTTTGAGAATAAATGGCGGATTCATGCGTTTGTGTGGAATGGTTTGGATCAAAGGGCGCACCTCGAGGTTTGGGAGTGGCGCTGCCCCTACCCTATAATCACCCGCCGGGGTCGCGCCGAACCCGAGGAAACCGAAATCCGAATCGCCCTTTTGCCTTCTGCCATCCTTTCTAAGCCGCAATAAAAAAATTCTTTTTTCTAGCGCCAGTCCTGCAAATGCACGGGCCTTGCGATCTGCTGCTGGTCGAATATCTGGATGCACTTCCGGTGCCTGCGCTGGTTGTGTGCGGCACGACTAAGCGCACGGCATATTCGAACCCGCGGTTCAAAGAATATCTGGGCGCATCCTGCATATTTTCGTTGGTCGCGCTGTCAGACCCGTTTGCACATTTCCTGTTCGACAAAATGTCGCCAGTGCACTATTCCACGCCTGCAGGGCTATTCGCTGCTCATCACTCGCAGATTCGGTGGACAAAGACGCTGGTGCGCGGCTCGAGCATCGTCACTGGCGAAACCCAACCCGCGGAGAGCACAGGGTTCCCCAGCGTAGTGAACCTCCATAAGCAGTCGCAGGCATTCCAAAACCACATAAAGCTGCTGGAAAGCGTGGACTGGGCAAATACCTCCATAGGTGATCCCAGCGAGTGGCCTATTGCCCTCAGAACAATATGCAGCTTCGTCCTCGCCTGTCCCTTTCCAACCGCTTTGTACTGGGGAGAAGACCTTGTCATCCTGTACAACAAGCCATACACTGAATTAACAGCCCAAAAACACCCATCCCTTCTAGGGAAGCTCTATCGCGAGGGCTGGCCAGAGGTAGCCTAGCCATACGAGACGTCTAGTGCTGATAGCCCTGCAGATCTGGCAACTTATGGAAGAGACAATGGAAAATGCATTCTACAACGCCAAACCTTCTACCAAAGACGACGATCTCCTCTTCATAAATCGTCACGGGTTCCTCGAAGAATGCTATTTTTCATGGAGCCTTGTTCCCGTCTTGCATCCAGACGGAAAAGTCGGCGGGCTATTGAACCCTGCTTTCGATAGTACAAAGCGAGTAATCGCAGAACGCCATATTCAAACACTGAGAAATCTCGGGCAGATGGCAGGTATATCGAGTGCGAGTCCATTAGTGATCCTCTAGCCACCGCCCAGGAAGCCGATAACTTTTATCAGGTAGCGCTTGAATCGTTGCTTTCCAATCCTTACGATATCCCTTTCGCCTGTATCTATAAAATCCAGCAACTCAGTTTTGTCCTCAGTGCATCGATAGGACTTCCCTCTAACCATAATTTGATACCCTATCTTATAGATGCTTCATCCCCTCTTGCAGAATACTACATCACCGCACACAAATCCATTTCTTATGTTTTATTCGAAAACGTTGAGGAATTCTGTGCTGGGTCGGATCAATGTAGGAGAGGGTGGGATATTCCGGTTCAACGAGCTGTCATATACCCAATATTTGCAAATGAAGGCGATCGGCCAAGCGGCATGTTGATGATGGGCTTGAATCCTCGACGTCCTTTTGATGAAGTTTATCAAATCTTTCTAGAGTTATTGTCACGACAACTGGCAACTGGAATGGGTCGAGTACAACTCTTCGAAGAAGATGTCAAACGGTATGCCCTTCCCGCTAAATCATCAGTCTTATCCCTAAGAGTCAACGAAATTACTGAACTCAGTCGTCAAAATGGCATCGAGTTGCAAAGGCAGCTAGCTCAAACAACAAAAGAGTTGAAGCAATCAGAAATGAAGTTCACTCGCATGGCAGAGATTTGTCCTGCTGGAATATACATAGCCGATTCATCAGGAGCATTATCTTACGTCAACCAAGCGTGGTCGGAAATTTCTGGCAACCCAAAATCCCAGCCATTAACAGAATGGATGGACAGCATACATCCGGATGATTTGAAGCTAGTAAAGTCAAGTTGGGAAAAGTGTTTCCGTGGAGAGCAGCAGTTCGTTTCTTCCAAAGCATACTAATCACGAAAATTTAGAAGGCTAGAATATCGTTGGAAGACCCCATACCAAGGTAAAGAACGATGGACAATCGCTTCTTCAGCACCTGAATATGACCATCATGGTCAAATAATAGGAGTTACCGGTTGTATAATGAACGTATCTGAACGAAAAAACTCAGAAAAATATCAACAAAAGAGGGCTGAAGAAGCGTAAGATTTCATCCATGTGCCTCCTTCTGACATCAAGAATTGAACGGAAACGGCAACAGGAATATTTTATCGACATGACTTCCCATGAAATGAGAAATCCTCTCGGTGCCATCATACAGACGGTCGATTTTGTCGTTGAGAGCCTACACAATCTTTTACAAATGGTATCTTCTCGTAAATCTTTCTCTTCAATCGATATCGCTCGGAAAGTCAACGAAAATATTTTAGATATGAAAACAATAGTTCTTTGCACAACACATATGAGACGAATTACCAATGATATATTGACGCTATCTAAAGTCGATTCAAATTTATTGTTAGTTACACCTGTCGATTTCCAGCTAAAGGAATGTGTGGAAGGGGTATTGAAGATGTTTGAGGCAGAATTACAGTCGAAGCAAATCGCATCTGAGTTGGATTTTGACAAAAGTTATACTGAATTAGGTATCTGTTGGGTAAAAGCTGACCCTAGTCGATTCAATCAGGTTCTCATCAATTTGTTTACAAACGCCATAAGTACAATTTCCTTATAGTTTTATGAACTTATTTATTTAGAATTCACGGATAAGAGACCACATAGGCTAATCAAACTCAACATTAGCGCATCAACCGAACGACCTTCACTTCCGGATTCGACGATCAACCAATGCACTATACTAGTCGAGAACCCGATATATTTAATTTTTTCGGTCACGGATACAGGGTCTGGACTTAAAGAGGGCGAACGGGCAATCCTTTTCCAAAGATTTATGCAAGCTACCCCAAAGACTCATGTCAAGTATGGTGGTAGTGGACTTGGTATATTTGAAATCTCAGTACGCCTAATATTTAGGCCTCTTTATATGCCGGAAATTGGTTGAACTTCAAGGTGGCGAGATTACAGTATCTTCCGTAGAAGGTCAAGGATCGACTTTTGCTTTCTATATCGTGGCACAACGTGGATCAAACCCAGATGATAAATCGATGAATTCATTACCGGTAGTCTCAACTTCGCCAAAATTAGTGGATGCATTTCAATTAAATCAATCGAGCTACAATTTCACTCTTTTAAACTTGTCAGACCTACACGTGTTGATTGTCGAAGACAATGTAATTAATCAGCGGATTCTTCGAAAACAGTTGAATCAAATCGGATGGACAACATACGTTGCCAATCATGGCCAAGAGGCACTCGAACAAATCGCAAAGTCTAAATTCCGGAGTAGTGCCCTGGACGATGCTTTTCCTCTGGATATCTGTCTTGTTGACGTAGAAATGCCGGTAAAACTTTGTCCTTTCTTTATTTAGAGTTGACCAAAAAGGTCATGGATGGAATAACATGCGTCCGTAAGATTCGCGAAATGGAACAAAAAGGTGAACTTTGCGGTCATGTACCTGCAATCGCGGTAAGTGCCAACGCTCGAAAAGAACAAATCGATAAAATGATCGCTGCTGGAATGGATGATTTTGTGACAAAACCATACCGTATTCCTGAATTACTAGAAAAGATGAAAGTTGTACTTGCACGGATTTCCGGTCAGGATAAGGGTGTTGGTATGAACATGGACAAGACTGGGAAGGTATGATGGGTAAGGCAAACATCGGGGTTTTTCAATGGACATAGTTTTCCATCTCTTTTTTCAAATTTGTAAGTTTTTGTGGGGTTTTTGGTCATTATGACGAAACGAAGCGAGGGAAGTTTTCGAGTATATCTGCATTATAACATGATGTTTGTAGAACTGGCAAATCTTTTAGATCATTTTATGGCTCTGAATGTTGGTGCAGTGGTAATTATACGAAATACTACTTACTTCGTTATTTAGAATTGTCTTTTTATCTTATATTTGTCCTTCAATTGTAAGACAAGGTTGATGGCAATACCTGTCAGAAAAATATGCTCATCAGGAGCATTCTTTCCAAAAAGATGCAAAAGGTTAGCATTAAAAATTTGTATTTGACTGCCAGGGTCCCCAAAGCAGTCAGGTTTCAACATTCTCAACCTGTATTAAGCACGAGAGAACTCAGAAACTGAAAATTTGAACAAAAGGAGCCCTTGTTTTCATGATATGGAAGATCTGCCATCATGGAATTAGTAGAAAGTATCAAAGAGTATTCGTCAGACTTGAAGAACTTCATGGTGTAATAATAACCAAATTTAAAAAACAACATCGGTCAACTTAATTAAAACGTACTGTTTCTCAAGGAATCTTGGACTTTTTCACATCTAAAGTCCATAATCCCGCAATCACAAATGCCAAACCCACTGCACCCAAAAGATATGCACCTTCCTTTCCGATCCTCCAGTAAATTCCACAACATAAGATTGGCCCAAGCGCTCGTCCGAATTGCCCCATAGCCCGAAATCCTCCCATTTCTTTCCCGCGTCGTTCAACATCAGCCATTTTACTTGCAAGACTATTTAGATTATTGACCACGGTTGCACTAACGATCGCAAGAAGTGAGGCAGAGAGATAGAGTGTTGTCTCGGATTTCGTCAACGAAAGAAGGATAAATGAGAAGAAACACGAAAAAAGACCTGTATAAACAAGAGTTTTATCTGTGATTGCAGTGCGGCGCAGAAATCCTTGAATGAGAGTACTAAAAAGACCGATGAAGCCCAGTAACTTTCCATTTTGAGCTGAAGTATAAGAAAACAAGTCAAAGGTTAGGAACTGTTTGAATTAGTATATGATAATAAGCGAGTATGCCGTAAGCGAGAACTCTAATCCCGAGAAGAACAAGAGATGACCGAAATGAATCCATCCAAGCTTCTCGAGCTCTAAAGTTTGGGATTCTGAGACAGCAGTCTGCTGCTTGATTTCTTGGGACTTTGGCATCGTTTCTGGTAATGCGTAGGCAATGAAAAGCGTCTCAATGATCAGCAAACCGAGTGCAATCAACGCTGAGCAGGCAAATGGAGTTGGCAACGAATCAGCTTGAAAGTGAGCAAAGTATGCTCCAAGAGCTGGTCCAATTGTGAACGAAATAGCAAAGGCTATACCAACCATAGCCTAAATATTAACAACAGTCAGGAAAATACGAACAAGGCCTCTAGAACGCGTGTCCGATGTTGTTATATCAGAGATAATTGCAATACTTAATTGTACGTTTCCTTCACTTAAGCCACCGACGATTCGAGACGCGAGAAATATATAAAAGTTCGATGCAAACAGCCATAATGAACAACTCAGAATATTCCCAAACTTGGTGTCAACGCTATCGAATCATGGAGAACGCTTACCATTGTCAGTAATAATGTTCGTCTTCGGCCACCTCGGTCACTTAATGACCCAATGATCGGGCTCGCAACGCATTGCAGCAACGAGAAAAGACTTCCAACTACTCCTCCAAGTAACACCGTATCCCATTTCTCGTGTTGTAAAGAAGAGGGTTTAAGAGAGTTTAGAAATTTAAGGATTTCGCTCAGTATCGATGGATGTGAAAGTTCTTGAACGAGGTAGTATTCAATCATCCGTGGAAACTAATTTCTGAACAGATCACAAAATGTAGAGATGTACCAATGGAAGAATAAGAGTGAATGCCAAGAGATCAAGAATTAATGCAACGAAGACGATTCTAATTGATTAGCCTCAAGAGATGAATTAATCCTCACCTAGTAACTGCCTTTGCAGAGATGTTTCTGCGATTCGATACCTTCTTCTCAGGTACCGGTTGATGTTTGAGCGAGCACATTGCAAGTTATTGATCGACAGACACGTTTATAATAATGCCTGTCGTACCGGATAAAAAGCGAGATTGCAACGAATTGCTTTACAAGCAGGTTTACAAAAATCAGAACGCTGTCCGTGACGATGGAGGGATTTTCAAATAAATGGATTGGCGCCAATTAGTTGTTGAGCTTGTAAAATCTAAATTTGGGACACGTGAAGGCTTACCTTCTGTCATGGTTATCTGCAAAGTGCGAATTCCTTCTTTCAGGTATGCAAAAATGATAGTTTGGTAGGAAGTAGTAGTCAAAGCTTCAAATGATGCAGTTATGTGATATTTATGCGAAATAATTTGGATTGGACTTGGATAAAGAATTTACCAGATGAATTTAAGAGAAAGAGTACACCATTCAGTGACATGTTTTCTGAAGTTTTTCCTATTTTACTAAAAAACTTTAGTTAGTGTGATTTACCTCCTGTTCCAGATTTATGAGTGTGTTCCATCATATTTTTATTCAAATGTCGGAATATTCACTAACTTAGCCTATCCCCGGGCGTCCTACTGCCCGCGGCAGTCTTCGGTTTTGCTTTCCTTTCACCTGGAGCAGCTGGATCCACAGATTCGCTGAGATCGTTCGAAGGAGTTCCTGAAGGATCCTGAAAAGGATTAATATGTGATGTTAATCAAGAAATGATACTTTCCGAGTCTTTTCGTCCAAAGCCGTCACTTGCCACCCTAGGGTATCAGCTACATATACTCCAATCGCAGGACAAACATTCGAGTGATTCAGTTGGAGAAACTCTCCTAGAGTCTTGTTGTCTTCTTCGGGCATTGATATCTCGCTTCGCAAAGTAGTAGGCTCCTCCACCAGCTATGCAATTGAATGGGACCCAACCAAGAATTAATACCAAGAATCAACACACCCCATCCTAGGAAGAAAGAGCCCCTTGTATTCATTATCTGTAGGGTATACCTAAACTTGGAATTGAGTGGTTGAGAACAAGGACCGATATTCGCCGAGAACCGGAATGAAGTTATGGTGCGTTCGCCAGCCACTATAAAAAGGTCACGTGATAAAAAATCACTCTTTTAGTCTCTGCCATCGAACTCAGGTAGCCATTCATTAGCCTCAGACAAGAGCTTAAACTTCAACAAGCCAAAAGCTCTGACGGTAATCAATCCTCATCAATCTGATGGACATTCAGATCGATTGATGGACACACTGAGTGGAGGGTGTAAAGATGTCAGCCTTACAAAATAAAGAATGTTCCTGTTGTATTATAATGTCAGAGCCTTTTTAAAGATTGTATGAATGGTCATGAGTCATTTCTAATATCTACTACCTGAATGGAAAGAGTATTCAAAGTCAAAATCGAGTGTAAAGTAAATTCCTCAAAACAAACTAAGGGTGCGTTTGGTGCGCGCCATATTTCTTGAAATTTGGCCATTCTTCAAATTCCAATTTTAAGAGCGCGTTTGGTGTAACACATAAAAGTACAATTTATGAAATTATTTTTATAACCCACCCAACACGTTTGGCGCACACCAAATCTGTTTTCAATTTTTTACTGTTTGTCGCGCAACCGGCCTTTTCTTTTTTGAAGAATTTTGGAAGACGGAAAAATTATTCCAAGAAAGTGGGGCACCAAACGCGCGCTTAAAATTGTAATTTGAAGAATTGCCAAATTTCAAGAAATTTGGCGCGCACCAAACGCACCCTATAAGATATATTTCTAGCTTATATTCCAAGAACATAAGATATGTTTGGCATTCCTTCCTTGTATACATTAATGCCCTTATATCCTGAGACACTGACTGTGTTGATAAACATATAGAGTAATTTCGAGGAACATGTGATGATTTATGAAAAGTGGTGAATGGGATCAGGCACTTGATTGAATTTCTAACTGCACATATATTGCATATGCTATACCTAGACTTTAGGATGTTATATATCGTGACTTATAGGCATATATCCACTCATTCGTAGAAAGTTCTCTGAATACAAAATGTATGATATTGCACCTTGAAACTCGTAAGAATCCTTGAGAATTCGTTCTATATTCGAGCCTATATGGAGCGTTGCACTTCCATGCGGAATACACAATTTAAGTAGTGTAAACTGAATGCCACTAGTTGTAATGATCTCATTAGCTCTACTAATGTGATTCGTAATGTGCTGAGGAGAAGGCTTGCCAGTAGCTTGGTAAGCCATTGGAACTTCCCTGTCCCAACATCCTCTTGGTCATTTCGGCCTGCTCCCGAGATTACAACAATACGTTGAACATCCTGCTGCTTCATAGCTAGTACCAGTTTCTCGTAGAATGTAGCCACCGGTTAGTCTTTTCCACCACCGATAATACGAAATGCCAACATACTGACTACCACTTCGACGTTTCTTAAAGTCAGGTTTATAATATCGATCGATAGTACATCTCCTTCGAAAATGGTCACACAATGACGCATATCGCGAGGAATCATTTTGGATGATTTAACTACGACATTGATTTCGTAGCCCCTTTCTAATCCTTGTGCACACATTGTCTGCCAACCGAATCCAGTATTAATAGTCGTTTTGGGGTTTTGATACTTTGAGATAAATTCTCATTTTTGCCTTGAAAGAGGGTTTAGGGTAGATCTGGCAAATCACCTTGTAACCTATCAGAGTTATCGTTTGCAGATTCTTGAAGTTGAAATGGATCAATGGTGACTACCATCATCAGTACAAGAGTCACTAAATTAGGTGACCACCTGGAGTCTTTATTGCTTGAGTTGGGCGATCTTTTTGAACCGACTCGAATATTCTAATTATTTCGCAATTTATCCAACGACGGATTTATTATATAGTTTTATCTGCATAGCTCATTACCGAAATGTTTCATACATAAAAGCCACCCGAGGAATCAAAAAGTCACTCCTCTTCGTTTTATCTTATAACCGAAGAATGAAACCCGTTCGAACGTCGTCGGATAGTTTGAACCCGCCTGTTGATATACTCTATGACACCCCAGAGAGTAAAACGCACAAGCGAAGCCATCGAAAATTGGCAATATTGAGTATTTTTATTATCTCTTTTATTCTGTCATGGCTTGTATTTATCTATTTTTAATCGACTGACTCGCTAGCATATTGGCTCCAGTGATCATAATGAGCCATAAACAAGCAAATTCAAGATTAAGGAAGGAGCCGGAACAAGTCAAGGTCGAAACTGGAGTGAACGCCAGCAACATTATCCTTCAGCGAGAGATTATTCATGGTAAGGAGAGGCTTGGATTCGATCACATCTATGTTATCGTTGCATCGCAAGAACGCAAGGAATACTCAAAGAAAATACTGGATTATCATCATCTTGAATACGAACTTTTTCAAGCACAACTCAGAGACAGCCAGATCGTGACAGACACCATCGACTATATGAAGGGGGTTCTGCCTTCATTGGTTACCCAGGATACACCCGGCCTGATAGCTTGTTGGGCGTCCCACAGATCAGTGTGGCAAGATGCAATTAACAGAAACTACTCAACAATACTCATTCTAGAAGATGACGTAGACTCACGAATTGATCTCGTGCAGAGAATGAAAATTGCATGGAATCAAGTTCCGGATGATTGGCAGATGTTGTTACCAGGGTATTGTTTTATTCAGTTCGATATACCAAACGGTCATATCGATTCTATGAAGCCAGTGTATAAGGTTCGATCGGCCGTGTGTACACATGCCTACGGAGTGAAACGCGAGTTACTGCCGGTATTATTAGATATTACTGCGCCGCGGATAGGGGAAGCTGTAGATGTACAGGCTATTAAGGACCCTCTGGAATCGGAATTATTCCGGGCGTACGGATTACTGCCTCACGTGATTAATCAGCGACCACTGACGGCAAAGCGAAATTCTGTAATCAACAGCCAATTGAATAAAGTTGAGCAAGGTGACCATCTCATTGAGAATGATTGGCGGAGGAATGATCAGTATGAGTTGAACCAGAGCACGGCACATCAAGTGGGAGCGGATTACTGGATCAACTTGGCAGATTAGCATTTATTGAGTCGATACACCGCGCCAACCTCTAGTTTTTATTTGGTGTTTGACAGATGAACGGAACACACTAGTCGCATCTTCCACCAATTGCCGATATTTAAATCCCTTAGAGACTGTGTATATCATGGATCCCATGGCTGCAGACATAGCCACCTTCCCGGCAGTCTTCACAATAATTGTCTTCCTGTTTGTATTCTGCCGGTTGCCCTTGCTCTATTCACACCTAGTCGACAGTGTTGGTTATTCGACCAATTGCAATTCCTTTGCCACTGTGCAAACGGGCAAAAATACATCTCAATACTGCGACCGCGCCGCTGTTTGCTGTGCTGGTGCTGCTCTGTTCACGTTGCATTTCGCCTGCTCTAGTCGGCGCTGCACTCACCAATATTGATTCGATTAAACCTTACAACGTGCTCTTGTTGTTCTTCTCCCTGGCATACCTGGCAATCACCCTCGATATGACTGGTGTGTTACAGGCTGCCGCTTTTTATGTCAGCAATAAGGGCGGCAGGTCTGGCCGGAGACTGTTTCTCTACTTTTATCTGCTGGAGACTGCTCTGAGCTCCCTGCTAGGCAACGATGCTGTGGTTTTATCTGCAATTCGCATGTCAGCACTTTGGATTTCTCTGATGGCATAGCGTTTCTCGTGTACTATACCCGTGCCACCGAGCTTTCGTCTATTCCTTGGCTATGCTCAGGGTTTACGGTGGCGAATACCGCGTCTATGGTCTTGTTTGTTGGTAGTGCCCATGTTCAGCTCCATCTTGATATACAGGAAACATCACAAATGTTGTCCTATGCGAAGGCCTCAATATCGGGTTCGTTGTCTACACGGCGTATATCATCTTTCCATTCCTTGCATGTTCTGTATTCGGCTACGTAGCGCTATATACCCAGTTTCGCAAAGTAAAACAAATCCCTCAACGCATCCTCGCTCCCAATCTTGACCCTGGAAGCGTCTTGCTCGATCCTTTCGGTGCTTGGGTCGGTAGTATCACAATGGCTTTATGCCTCGCGACAATTCTCGGCACTAGCTTTGCTGGTATTCCCTCTTCCGAACTGAATACTGATTATTATTAGCCGTCGATGTTTGGGAAATTGCGCTTCCATTTGCTCTAGCCAAATTAGTTTTTGATTTGATCCGAGACCTCCAGCATACCAGCGCTGGAACCATTCAAGAAAGTCATCAAACAACAAACGAGAAAGAGATGAAAAAAGCTCTTGAAGAAGGCTCTATCATGCTGCCATGTGAAGGAAGAACTGGTACTTGTGTTTTCAAGGTAGGCCAGTTCTCTTGCGTATCAAGTTCCACGAGAGACCCTACGCCAGCAAACCAAGAACAGATCATCGGGCACAGATATCTAAGGATATTATTCCGATTACACGAAATATTAAGACATCGTTTACCTACGGTGATGACTGCGCTGCCCCGCCTTCCATTAGCTCTTCTCCCGTTTACACTAAGTCAGTTTGTTCTCGTTCAGGCACTCTCGCACACAGGTTGGATCTCAATTTTCGCTCTTTGGCTATCTCATCTCGTTGGACAATCTCCGATGGCAAGTATCTGGGTTATTGGAATCTTCACCAATATTCTTTGCAACTTCTGCGGAACAAACATTGGCACAACAGTCTTGATGATCCAAGTCATTAAACATCCCATTTTTATCTCTAAATCAGGTGGTTCGGATGCTGTTGTTAAAGGCGCCGGTTTAGCAATTGCTGTCGCTTCGAATATTGGGGCTGTTTCAGTTACTTGGAGCGCTTCTTTAGCTGGTGGGTTTTTCTTGATGAAGAATCATCTAATTTCTCTAGGTCTTCTTTATCGATCGCTTTTACGAATGAAAAATGTGCAGGTTACAAATTTTGAGTTTGCAAAATGGAACATATTCCCGCTTTTTGCAATGAGCGTTGCTGGATTTGGGGTTATCTGTGCTGAGGTTAAAATTTTATACAGCTAAATAGCTTCTTGGGTGGTTGGCAGCACGGTGATTTCTGTAGTACGGTCTGGGGTTGGTTCCTATTTGTTCCAAGCTGTGGTCATCATTTATCCTATCACACAGAGAGAGAAACGTCAACTGTAAATTGATTTGTACTTGCCTCAGATTCATAAATACCATGGTCATTTCAGAGACTAACGACTTGGAGAATTCTCTCTTTCTAATTGTAATATGTTAAGAGAAGGCACAGACATTAACTTTCAGGAAGGGCCGTTTCCTAAACTATATCTGAGGGAAAAATAGAAATTCATCTTTCAGTTACGAAAGGTTAGTCTACCACTGCTGATTTTTCCAAGCAGGAAATAAATTAGACTCACATGACGTCAAAGTGATTGTTGAACGGGGCAATTAAAGGAATTTCCGTAGAGATATCTGGTGTGCAACATTGATCTGTTCCTTAGGTGGGCTGTAAGTGCTCCTCCGGAATACGAATAAGACTCGGTTCTATTTTCTAACTAACCAAAGTGAACTTTAATAATATACATGAGCGTACCTAACCAGAATAAGTGAACTTGGTTAGGTATGCCCTAGTTTATATACATCCTCTCACGTGTGTCTTGTACGGACTAATGTCCTTATATGGGCAATTATGTTCGCGTTTATAGAGAGTTTGAAATAGGTCTATTTCCATTTTAACAAGGGTAATGAATCTCCAAACTCGCCAATAATGTTCCTGAAAGACAATTGAATATAACTCGGATATAAGGCATTGTTGATATGGATAGGGCTCATCAGAGAGAGCAGGATTTTTATCAGTATTGGTTGAAAGGTGGTTGCCGGATTACAAAGTGCATAAAATAACTAAATGTTGCAGATCGAAGTGTAAAAGACAACAAGAAGTCGGATCGTTAGCTCCAACCTTGACCCCAAAAAATGTTCAAGTCGACATTCGGTCAACAATCGCAGAATAAACCGGCATTTTCATTCGATCCTTCTACAAATACCAATTTTAATGCCCAGCAACAGCCACAACCAACCGGTGGATTTTCCTTCGGGACCTCACTTAATCAGCCTCAACCTCAACATCAGCCGCAGCAATTGTCAAGATTTCAAAGTTATATACTTATACTTTTAGTGGAACATCTCAAGTATCACAGCAAATAATTTCACGTACTACCAGAGTCTCAGATCTTTCACTAGATGTGCAGAATCAATTCGAGGAACTGAAGTTCTTTGACTTGGGAAATTTTCGCTGATTGTAAGCAAATATGTCCTGTCGCAAATCCAGACATGCGAGGAGCTTATCGCTCGCGCACCAGCAATTGACGAGATTGTATCGAGTGTGTTGCATGATATTGAGGAGGTAGAAAGGGTATGTATTCGATTGCTAAGAATGAAACTCTTACAAACAAAACAGAAACTCTCTGCAATAACAGCCGCAATCAACACTGATATGTCTTCGATAAATCGAATTAGGGAAACCGTTGATATGGACATCGAAGCCATTCGTCTCAGTACTCGCGTCGTTGATGCTATCAAGATCCCGGGGACAGTGCTCCCTCGCTCATCATCTGATCCTATTATTCAGTACTTTCACACCGCAGCGGATGGTTTTATGAGTAATATGCATATATATGCGGAAAGTCTTGGAGAAATTGAGAAACATCTGGATGCTTTGGAACGGAATGGCGGAACTGGGACCGCGTCACAACGTAAGTCCAGGAGTCTAGACATTCACTCATTCTACAGTTCTCTTGAAGACTCTGCAAGACGTCAATGCTGTATTTATGGGATATGCGAATAAAGTAGCTGAGCTTCACGACCAAGTTAAAAAGTTGCAGGTAACCGAGGGTATTAGTCACAAATAGAAGGCGTTAGGGAGGATGAAGGCGTCAACTCTGATTCGATTTCTTGACTCGTGAACTCTTCATAAGTTTTTTTCACATTCCATTTTTACGCAAAGATAATGATGGTGCAGTGTTTCATTATTCCAGCTTCATGAGGTAGATAAATTGGAATATCCTGGAAATTCGGTAAACCCGTACATATGGCAAGAAGCTCAAATTACGTTGATATCTCTTCCGTAGTTTCCAATACTACGTTAGCTTATCGGAAATATATATATCTGTCCTCCACAGATTCCAAACCCGACCTAGCTCATCCCTCTTCATCCCATTCCCCGCTGCGACAATGGCTGTTATTCTTTCTTTCACATCCTTTTTCACATCCTCATCCAAATATGAAATATATGAGATTGATGCAATGCCAAGCCAGATGTCCTCATCTCGACAAGTCCGACTATAACGAAATATGTATTGCTGCAACTCGCCAAAAAGTTTCTGGTCTCGAAAAGCGCGGGTCCAAAGAAGATCATCGTATCCAGGAGTTGAGCCTTGGTATGACCTATACAAATCGAACACCGACTGTTGCCAAGGAGGCTGATATGCCGCAGTATCTGGTACCATCCACAGCAAGCATAGTCTACCATTATCCTTTAGAACACGATTTATTTCGCGGAGGGCGTCGTGATCAGCAAACCAATGAAAAGCCTTTAATTCAGTAGCGTTTCTGAGGAGCGGAATACTTGAGCGACAATTATTTTATCAGCCCATTTGTCGGGTATTGGGATCGAATATCCGGACCCCGGTAGGCATTTGACGTGAGGGATATTTTTTCCGAATACTTTCCGCATACTCTGTTGCCTCAGTTAGATATGGGAGGTATCATACTGCTCCGGGTTCGATAACTACCCATTCATAACGCTCGATCTCGTTTATCATACAAGTAAACTTCCCCGTCCCGGACCCTATGATTAGCTTCATTGGATCAAAGAAAATACATACCTAGTTCAATAACACGATCACCGGGCTTCAACTCAATTTTTTCAACAGCAAGTTCAATAGCCTCAGCATGATACGGAGGTCGCACACGATCATAGAAATCTCCTGCGCATGCATCGTTCCTATCCCAAGCTTCTTTCGCCACTTGGTGAATGTTTTCCATCACTTGTGTTGTGCAACGGCAGTGTCAGGAAGACATTAAAACAATATATGGCAGTGTCTAGAAATTTGACTGGAACACTTTCTAAGACAGAAAAGTAACAGGTAGATGGTTTCACAAGGCTAGACAATTTCAACAGTTGATCAAAGTTCTGTTCAAAGATTAAGGTACCGTTGGATTCTACCCGTCGATCTCGTTATTCTCCTCTTTCGTGTGATCAAAAACGGTAACTTTCACTTTATTTTAGATTGCGTTTGGTGCCTAAATTTCATAAAATGTGGCTTTCAGGAATTTCAGGCGCACGTTTGGTGTGCCCCACATTTTATAAAATATACTTTCCAAAAATTCGTATTTTAAGCGCGTGTTTGGTCAGGATCCTCCCAAATTCTTCAAAATAGAAAAAACAGGTGTGGACCTGTGTGTGGACCTGTTTTTTCTATTTACACGACGAAACCAAAGAGGAAAAATCGCCCTAGACCCATACCCAGAATACCCATCTGGAACAATTGGTACTCTACAATCCACTATTACAAAGTCTAGATTGTATTTCAATCGCTAACACTTTGGAATAAGCAGTCTGAATAGCGTCGCCTGGACCAATGGGCCAGCCCAACCCTCTGAAAATCCTGTGAGCTTTGGCCATCCCCAAGATGGGTTGTCTCATGAAGCGGGCGGCAGTACTGTTTGTGGGGGAATGTGAGGTGTAGCAGCTGGTGGCAGCAAGGACGTGCTTATAGCAGGGGTAGCAAGGTATGTGGGGGGAACAGCATGAGGAGGGTCAGCAGCAACTTCCTACCACGAGATGGAGGGCTGCCACATGTCGCTCAGAATCCATCCCAAGGGTTAAAGTCGAGAAAAGGATGGAGAATGAGTGAATGTTGATAAAATAGGTGGCCAGGCCAAACTAGCCAAACTGGTGCGTGAGAAGGGAGATGGATGAGCCAGGCAGGAAACTGGTGCGTGAGAAGGGAGATGGATGAGCCAGGCAGGAAAGATGGGCGAGGCAAGAGAGATGGGTGGGCAACGCTCGCGAGGCAGGCGGGCGGGAGGAATGGGAGAGGAGGCACAGGCGGGTCGGAGAGCGAGATAGGCGGGCAGGACGGGAGAGCGGACAGGCATGATGGGGGAGGCAGGCGGGACCTGAGAGCGGACGGGCGGGATGGGAGAGGCAGGACGGACAGGCAGGACGAGAGAGGCAGGATGGACGGGCAGGACAGGCAGGCAGGACGAGAGAGTCGGGCTGTGTGCTGTTCGGCGTGGCGGTCCCTGCGCGCTGGCGCTGGAGGCGGGCAGAGGCGTTGCGCTCCCTGCAGTCAGCGGATGTGGACGACGGAACCGAGTTCTTCGATGGCGATGCCGTTTCTGACAACGCAGATGGAGCCATCGCTGTAGCCGCCGGAGCAGGTGACGACGGCCTTTGAGGAGCCGAGTCGTGGACGCAAAAGTCTGAGACGGGGGCGATGTTTGTCAGGGCGTGGAGGGAGCGGGCAGCGGCCGCGGATATCTCGAGGAGGTGGGAGTCGCCAAAGTGGGAGGCGAGAAAGAGGTGCGAGGGGTCGATGGCGGCCAGGGCGGCGGCGACGGGAAACCTTCCGAGCGGCTGCAGGAGGACGCGGAAGGGGGAGACGCAGACGGCGGCGGCAGCGTGGGCCGGGGCGCTGCGCACTCGGCGCCTGGAAGCTGGTGCGCACGACGCCTTCCAGCCTGGCCACGACAGTGACAGCGGCGACGTCCTGCGGCTGGCGCAGATCCAGCACAACGCAGCCAGCAATCTCGTGCAGCTGCGCGTCGAGGGCGACTGTCAGCTGCATCTGGCTGGACTCTTGCTGCCAGGGTGACCGTCACGAGATGGTGGACTCTGACCGTCAGCGAGTGATTCGGTTGCTGTGGGTGGATTCAGTCTGCGGGGGTGACTGTCAACGAGATGATGGACTCAGTCTGCGAGGGTGATCGTCGGCTGCATCATGCGAAGACGAAGGCGTCGAGGGCGGCGAGCTTCTCTGTGGCGGCGAACGCCTGGCGGGGGAGGTGGAGGCGGCGAGGGGCCGCGGGGGCAGGGTGCTGCAGCGGGCGGTATAGCGCGAGCAGATAGGCGTCGAAAAACATTGGGCGGCGGCGCGTGTTGGGCGAGAAGAGCGAGGAGGAAAGTTTTGACAGGGCGGGGAGAATCTGCAGGAGAAGGGCAGGAGAAAAGGGTGTAGTTTGTTTGATGTTGTCGTTGGTGGAGTTAAGGATTTGGACGTGATCCCGGTTGTATCCTCGGTAATGATGGAGGTGGGAGGGCAAATTCTCCAGTCGCGGTGCTTTTGAAGAAAAGCTCATCCAGTTCTTCAAAAAATGGAAGAGTTTTGTGTCTGAAATTAGCTGCATTGGGATGTTCCTGAATGTAACTATCCCAAACATCATCTGGCGCAGTTACTGTCTCCTTCCTACTATCCCAACCAAAACCAGAACTCAGTTTAAGTTTCGCAAATGTTCGATAATCAAGTTTCATCTGTATCAAGTTAGCAAATATTGATCATAAGATAATTGTCCATACAGTACTGAACTTGGATTTCATCTGGTCCATATCATATACAGTACCATACTTGGTATTTAAAATTCCCTGAACCTTTTCCCATGTATCTTTTTTAAACCCTCCATGAGACATTCTCCCTGCTCTTGCTTCATCAAGTAAGGTATATATCAACGTTTGTTCTTGATTGACATTCCATTTTGCTCTGGTCATTGTTGTTGGATGGATTGTAAGTACAATGCAGGCAGAAAATCGGAATTTAACTGTGGAGCACACCACCCTTAAAATTTGAATTTAACAGTGGAGCACACCAAACATGCACTTAAAATTCGAACTTTAACAGTTACCCTATTTGATTAAATGTGGGCGTATGGAATATTGTGGGGTTGCCCCAAACCTGAGCTTAAACTTTGAATTTTTTACAATGACAAATTTTATAAAACGTGGAGCGCACCAAACGCGCCCCTAAAATTCCAATTTTTTAAAAGCCACATTTTATGAAATTTGGCGCGCACCAAACCCACCCTTATTAACCTCATCAATCTTGGTACGATATGGACGATCTTGGTACCGTTGGATGCGACTCGTGAGATCATTGTTTTGTGCACTTCGGCAGCACGGCGCCGTTCTCGCGACGCAGGGCAAGCTCGCAGAGCCCGTCGTGCTTCTACAGATAGACGTTTGCCCTGCTCCTGGGCCCCCTCCTGCTTGGCCCCCGCTATCTACGTTGAAACAGTCTTCTGAGGGTTCTTGATTCTGCAGTGACAGAATATTTGCCTAGGGTTTTCGTTGGTTTTCTCGAAGTAGCCGCGAAAGAAGCAGTGTTGTGGACGGGCCCTGGGTGGCCGGGCCATAGCACGGCCCATTGGCCCATCGGCCGATACGGGCTTTTTCACGTGAGATATACTATTTAGGTCAGCCCTTCCCCTCCCCTCTGCCTGCCTGCCTCACCAGCCCGTCAAGCACAGAACACGTTGTTGGTTTGGTTGACTGCGTGCTTTGACTTCAAAAAATGCCATGTGAGGTAGCTGGGGATAATCGATATGACGACATGGGGAACGATAGAAGTTCTGGCGGAGCAACAGGAGGTAGCTGTTGGAGATGGATAGGAATAGTGGTAGAGTAAGGGGAGAAGCGAGTCGCTGCGGCAAGACGACGAGATCGCGTTTTGACATTTACTCGCGACAAGCTTCGTCTCCTCCCCCGGATCAGAATTGCCCTCCTCATCGAGGTCCGCTTCCCCTGACTGGGCAAGCTCCCTCCGTCTTCTCCCTCCTACAGCCCGAATCCAGCCTGTACTCCCGTATAGGGGCGGTGGAACTTGGTAGTCACCACACCTGGCCGGCCTTAGTTGGAATCGCCGGAATTTGGGGCTTTGGGGAAGCGTGCTAGGTTTAACCGAGATAATTGTTCGATAGTCCGACCTTGAGATGAATATATTATTGATTCCTGCTGCGAGGTTTCCTGCTCCTTGCATATCACATGCGAGCGTTATGGCCAGGGTGGTCACACCACACAGAACAAGGGTATACACCATGTTTTGCAGCCACCAGCCTGGATCTCCCTAATTTGTGCATTTCCCCCTTTCTCGTGCCTGGATATTTCACAGACCTCCCAAAGTTGTCCTGATCCCATAGATGCTTCTTTCATTCCATTCGGCCCCACCAACCATTGTTTTGCTGCCGGAACTTCAGATTCAAAT
The DNA here is from genome assembly GCA_001929475.1 of Neolecta irregularis DAH-3. Classification (NCBI taxonomy): domain Eukaryota; kingdom Fungi; phylum Ascomycota; class Neolectomycetes; order Neolectales; family Neolectaceae; genus Neolecta; species Neolecta irregularis. The sequence continues at coordinate 37,516 of LXFE01000243.1, read as the reverse complement.
ATTCAAAACCCTCCAATTAACTGATTTGAGGTCGTGTCTTTACGTGAGTCGGTTGTTCTATAGCTTGGCAGCTCCACAGCTGTATCGTTGTATCGATGTATCCTTTTCTAATCGATTGGTCGCGGGAGAATTTCGAGGCTTGGCTGATCGCTTTAAGAATATGTCGGACCTGTCTCCTCAAAACGCAAAGTTCGTTAAACGAGTAAGGATCGATCTGGCGCCCGGTGGGACGAACTCTGTGGGCTTCGAGAGTGCTTTTGAGCGATGGGGTAGGTTTTTCAGTCGAGCCCGACATATATCGTTTATCCAGATCAATATTGACGAACATGATTCAATGTCAGATCAATCAACAAAAACTTTCAACCTCATCAAAGAGATCAATTCGATAAAATCTCTTCAAAATGTTGAAATGGTTCTTCAAGAGCCGGCACTAGCATCATCCCCAATACTTTCCGGTTCTGAAGAATTGAGGTTCATCTCGAGCATTCTTAGCATTTTGTCCATGAAAATTATAACCCTCACGACTCACCGTCCAATATCCTGTTCGCTACTGAATTCCTGGGTTTCTGTACTGCCAAATCTTCAGGAGCTTCACCTTCACGATTCCTGTCCAAGTTATACAGACGATCGTTTGTCTCAAAAGAATTTATCAATGCTCCTTTCCGTCCAAAATCTAACTTGTTTTGAGCAGTCCCATCGAATCTTGCCCAACATAAAATCGAAGACGATAAACCACCTCATACTCGGTCCAGAGGTCTTAAGCTTCGAAACATGGAAAGCTGTTAGAGAGACTCTCCCCAATTTGCATAATCTGGAAATCGAACAACGCCTTTTGCCACCTTATCGAACGCTACAAAAATGGACTATTGATCCCGTAAAATTTGATAAATTAAGAATGTTAAAACTTCATGGTCGCGTAGTTTATTTCCCTAAAGAGCTGATTCCTTCGATTGTGACGATTAATCGAGATATTCGAGACATTTCCATAATTGGGAATTGGAGGGATACGGATATCCTTTCGATTTCGACAAACTGTGGAAAATTACAAAGTTTTGAATTTCAAAGAGATTCGCTGGGGCGCGGAGCAGGTCACTATTTGACCCACGAGACAATATCTGCGTTGTCAAAGTGTTCACAATTAGCGCATCTAAAATTTGATGAATCCGTTCTCCCGTTCTCAGTGGTCGCGATGAAGAGTCTTTCCATGAACTGCAGATGGCTCAACTCCATTACCCTTGAAATGGATTTTCTGTCGACGATATTCGGATGTTCTAGTCATCTTGAGGAACGATTTTTAGACGAGCAGATCATTTTGTTTTGGAGAGATTGTGCAGGAGTTCAGTTACCTAAAGATGAAGAAAGCTGGAAGAGACCATTGTGCGTTTTGGACTTGAGCAAAGTCAGAGAGCGGTTAAGAATTTGAGCCCTTAACATACACGAAGCTATTCATCCAGCCAGTGAAAACATTCGCACTCAACTAATGAGCTTATGTTTCTTGGCACAATTAGGTTTAAGCTCCTGTTCTCTTTTTTGTGACAGCTAGATTCAACTCGTTAGTATCAGGTGTAACTCTTGGGCTGTCAACATCTTTATATCACTTCAATGTCCAAATCTTCACTACCCTTGACTATCTGGAAATTACTATCCTTTCAACTGTAATTTCAACATTTGATGGAGATTACTTCATCCTGCATGTTGGAGTGACGCTAACGTTGCCTTTAGACTGTCAAATCTTTAGTCAAGAACAATTTCGAATCTTTGTCTTTGTGTTTTCTTTGAGATCCAAATTGATGATTCGACTTTCTAGACCTTCTGATGTTTCTGATGCATCTCGATCACCTCGGCAATTTAAAGGACCTCGGGATCCCGATTACTTTTATCACTTACTACACCGATGAAGGCGTCTCTCCCCGATTAGACTGCGTCTCTGGGGATACCGGAATGATCATCAGATGCAATGATTGCAAATCAGATTCTTAAGCGATGAAGATCTTTTTGTGGAATGGGGTGAAATATATCAAAAGATTATCGTATTCAGTTCACCCTGAATAATGACAGAAGATTCTCTCCATTTTGTGACCGCGGTTCTCTCTCATTCATACACGTTGATATTTCTTGAGAACTTTATTAATGAAGGCTGTCTACACACTTCAAGCAGGACTGCGTTGCAACATTATTCTGTTCTCCAGAAAGGTCAACGTCACCTGTGATAATCTGTCGAGAATGATCTGCAGCGACTCAACTTTTCGATTGATGTGGTGGATTTACAGACCCTCATTCCCGCTTCTGAAAAATCTATAAAAAACCTCGCTCCTGGCTATTCTGTTTCCTCTGGCCAACAAGCCGAAGTTATTGTTGGTCCTCACTACTCAGAACTTATATCATCGCTTTTCGCTCATCCTCCATCTCTTCTCCTCACTACTCTTAACCCTCTACTCATCGTTTTCTACTCTCCTACTTCGACCCAAGATGTCTCTTTGTGCTAGCATGCCCGGGGCCTACTTTGAGCCCCCGCACAAAATGGAAGAAGAACCAACATCGAATTGTTCGCATGCTCGCAAAGTGAGCTTCTCCGCTCGCAGTCTTCAACGAAAGATGTTGTCATCCTCGGAGACCGACCAAGGCACATATAGCTATTCATTGACTGAACTGATCCATTGAGGCATCCTAGTCGGTGGTCTGGGCAGACTCCCGGGTTCATGGCCAGTCGACGACACTGAACAAATTTATTTTGACGATCTCGAAGACGCTCAGGGAGACTCTCCGGCCGAACTAGGTTGGTGTCTAGAGCATGATCATCATCGTAAGAGCAATATGTCTTCACCACCCCATCATCTACACTCCCCTTCTACAGCTAAGACTATTCAGCCTACAAGCATCTTGAAGGGTATGTCTTCGAAGTTGTCACTAAAGTATATTGATATCTTTAGTCAAGACAACTGATGCTTCAACTATCCAATCTGATCTACCTGCTCATCCTTCAAGCCCACCCACATTATGCAATGTCATTCATCCCAAAATTCAGCACCCTCAAACTCCACCCAGATCGTCTGACAATAGCGTGGTATTGACGAAGACCTCTCGACCGCGTAGTAGTTCAAGAGGTCTTCGACTCGGCGAAAAATACATACTGGTTGTTAACGAACACGGTTGTAAACGTACAATCAAGCAAGTTACACCAGTACATGGTCGTGACTATACAGAAGCAGAAATGGATGCCGTAATGGCAAACATACGAGAGAATTATGCGCGTTTACATCGATACAATAAGAGAGTCCGAAAAACATGCATTCATCAAACTATGAATAACACAATGCCGCTGGATAGTGCAGTGCCTCAGAGTTATTGGGAGAACTCTGAGAGGATGCACCAAAGAAGGAACGATGGAACTATGGCCATGCTTGGGCAATTTTTTGGATTGTAGAAACTACTTACTTGTCGTATAGCCCAGGGGTTACTTCGCGTTGTCTTTCAAATTTTGAATCATGTAGATACTTGTCTCAATTTTGGTTTTAGATCCTATGTTCTAACGAAGGATGTTAGAAGTTTTTGATCTTCAACATTGAGACTATAGAGGCTAGAAATTTAATATTCTCATTATAAATTTCTAAGGATGTACTCGCGAATACTTCCCACTGATGCAATCGTCGAGTTTTGAGTCCTCAGATTTCCATTCACCAAGGCTTTTCCCGCGAGTACCCTATCTTTTCTAGGCTAAGTTTGGTTTATTAAATTGTTCTCACATGAGAATGGAGAGTATTCAACCATGTTAAAGTGCTCACATAGAGCAGACATTTATCTGCTGCTCTAATCGAGAGTGCTTGAGCTATTTCGAATGAGGCAGCGAAGCCTCTAATCGACCACCAACGTCATTCCGACAATACTCCATTGGAATCATTCGTGAATCTATTGAATCTCGAGAGATAGCATTTTGAAATGGTCATGGATGCAAATCATTCGCTGAAATATGATCGTCAACTACGATTGTGGGCTGCGAATGGTCAATCGGCATTGGAGAAATCAAGGATATGTCTGATCAACGGATCTGCTGTTGGTTCAGAAGCTTTGAAAAATCTGGTACTTCCAGGTGGGTACAATATGCTCCAAACCATATTTCTTTCGAGTTCTGGAGCTGAATTAATTAGGAATTGGGTCATTCGTTATAATTGATAACAAATTTGTCCTGGAGGAAGATACAGGAGTTAACTTCTTCGTAGATGTTATGTCTATTGGCAAGCCTAGAGCATCAACGATTGTCCAGCACCTTCTCGAACTAAATGACGAAGTCAAGGGAAAGGCCATTCTTGAGGTTAGCTCTTCTGCTTTTTGTATTGCCTCACCCTTATCTAGGACCCGCTCGAACTGATAGCCAAGCAGCCAGAGTTCTTTAAGGACTTCACCGTCGTTATTGCCACCGATCTCAGCGCTACAATTTTACTTCCTTTATCCAAAGTGCTATGGGTAGCCGGAATCCCGTTATTTGTTGCAAAAAGTGTTGGCTTTATGGCATACCTCCGTATAGCCGTGCCAGAAATCACACGTACTCATACATTGGAATATATCAATTCCACCAACATGTGTTAGTGGTGGAAACCCATCCAGACAGTCTTGTTGACCTCCGGCTTGACTCACCATGGCCAGAACTTCGCCAATTCGCCGATACTTTAAGGCTCGAAGAAATGAATGGCCAGGAACATAGTCATGTTCCGTATATCGCTCTTCTGATCAAATTAGTGCAAGAATGGAAGAACGAGGTATGAGGTTGGTAGTTACCGGCTTACACTAATTCCTGTAAGAATAATGGTAATACACCTTCAACTTCTGCAGAGAAGCAAGAATTCAAAGAATTCATCAATTCGAAAAAGCTAACTCCTGATGAGGAAAACTTCGATGAAGCTATCAATCAAGCTCGAAAAGCTTGTGTTAAAACTGAGGTTTCTCCGCTCAGTTTTTGTCACTGAAAAACATCAGATACCTAAGCATGTAAAGGTTCTGCTGAATGATCCACAGGCGCAAAACCTAACGCCGAATGTGCAGGAAGTTATTATCCCTTGCTGACAAATAGTCCTCTAACTTTTGGATCCTTGTTCGCTCCTTAGCAGATTTCGTTGCCGCTACGGGATTCTTACCCTTGAGTGGAGTGCTGCCGGATATGAAGGCTGATTCCTCTCGATATGTCCTTTTGCAGAATATGTAACATCTCCATATTGACATGATATACGAACGCTGATGTCAAAAGTTACCACCAAAAAGCACAATGCGACATAAGTCAAGTGAAATCGTATATCCATAAGCATCTCACGGTGCTCAAAGAGTCAATTGATCGGATCGAAGACCAGGAAATTGAGGTTTTCTGTAAACACGCGGCGTATCTGAAGGTCATTCAATATCGAAGCTTGGAGCAAGAGTATACTACCCCCAATACCAAAAGGATCGGTATTACATCCTCGGTAAACAAGCTGAGATAAAGCCGAACTATTCGAAGATGGTGATAACTTAATTCCGCAATATGTCACGCTAAGAGCATATGATCTGTTTGTCGAGAAGAATGGTCATGCGCCAGGGAAATTAATTGAAAGGATAGAGCAAGACACAACCGAACTGCAAGAAATTGCTGCAGATATTATGGGACAATGTGGCCTTGCGATGACAGATCTCATCCAAAAGCATTGTGCCGAGACGTATCTTATCTTCGTCTTCCTCCCACTGACTTTTTTAAGTACCCGGGCAGGAGGCGCTGAGTTGCATAACATATCGAGTTTCTTAGGCGGTCTCGTGGCGCAGGAAGTCATCAAGGTAATCTGAACTTCTATCAACCCATCTTTACAATGTAAAGGTTGTTACGAGACAATATGTCACTTTCAACAATACCTGCATTTTTGACGCAATTAAAAGCAGGACTATCGTTCTAGAAATGTAAGTATCTGCGCGCATAGCACCAATAGGCATTTATTATTGAAATTATTTCCAAAGACGATGAGTGAACAATGAGAAATTCTAAGGAATGACTTGCAGATTCTACCACTGCCTTTTTGTGCTGTTCGTAAAGGACTCTCCACATATGCAAATTTCACCGGTTTCAACGGTTTCGATATCATCACGAATTTCAACACTAGTATGAAATATCTGTGCATCTCTGAATAGACAAATTTCCTGCAACTGTTTAAAGAAATGTATCACAAAGTGTACTTGTTATTGGAATAATGTTGAGTGCACACAGTACTGTCTTTCAGAAGAGCAAGACTGTGGTAACATGTCTTCTATTCTTGGGGGAACACAGGTGGCTATGGTACAAACTATTGACTTTGTCGGTAAAGGTGACAAGATAACAGTAAGGGGAAAAGACAAAGGAAAGGGAAAGGAGCTTACAACAAAAGCAGAAATGTCAAAGCTCAGTTTGGTGAGCCCAAGCAGAAGCTAGTACAGAAGAAAGTCTCTTCTTTTCAACAGCCAACTATTCCAAATCCCCTGTCTACAAGATCAAAACAGTGCATGGAAGCAGAGGCAGAGACTCCCAGAGGATCGAGATGATAAAGCAGGGGTGGAGAGGAAGCATATAAGACTGGCAAGGTAGCAGGAGACTGGCAAGGTAGTAGGTGTATTGTGGAAGGAGATTTGTGTATTACTATTGACTAGCTTTGGAATTCAAGGTTACTTGCATTGTGTAGATGGCTAGCAGCTGGTGGTAGTGAGGTAGTGGTGAGGTTGTTGGAGGACGGTCACAGATTTGGTGGGAAAGTTGGACGATTCCACAGGTGGGAAGATACTACAGGTGGGTCAGACAGAACATGAGCCTTTTCCGCACGGACCTATAACGCCAAAATTTCCATCCTCCGCCTCAAAAAATATTTTTCGAGCTAATGGCTCATCCAGCCCAACTGGATCAGCCAAGACCCGGATCGCCATTGGGGCCACGCGCATCATATCTTGTGCCTATGTCGCCATCATCACCTGTCTCTTCCTCGGGAAGAATGTCTCAGAGCGTCAGCGACTGGGAAAGCGACATCATTCTCGAATTGCAGGATGGTTCCTTCTATAAAGGATATTCCTTTGGCGCGGAGAATAGCGCAGCCGGTGAGCTGGTGTTCCAAACGGGTTTACATACAGAAAGAGTGGCTGTAACTGACGTTGTAGGCATGGTTGGTTATCCTGAATCCTTAACGGATCCCTCATATCGCGGCCAGATCCTTGTTCTTACTTTCCCTCTTGTGGGCAATTACGGTGTGCCGCCTCGGGAACAAATGGACGAGCTTGTCAAGTCTATTCCCAAGTACTTCGAAAGTAATACCATTCACATCGCTGCTCTCATAGTTGGAACCTATTCACCTGATTATTCTCACTACCTCGCATCTAGTTCCCTTGGAAGTTGGCTTAAAAGCCAGGGGGTTCCAGCGATACATGGGGTCGATACGCGAGCGCTCACTAAAACGATCAGGACTGAAGGATGTATGGGCGGACGAGTTTTGCTACGCAAATCGAAAGAGACCAGTCTTAAAAGAGCACCGTGTAAAATCGAAGATTCTTCAGAGACCTGGAAGGCGGATTTTGAGACCATTGATTGGGTTGATCCCAACCAAATTAACCTGGTTAAAGAAGGCGAGAAGTCAAATCGGTTTAATTCCTAATATTTGTAGTTTCCGCGAAAGCTATTCAGATATACACACCAGACCCTTTGACCGCAATCAGGAAATCCAATGGCCAGACACTCCGGATTCTTTGTATCGATATGGGAATGGTACGACACTCTATTCTCAAGAACTCCCTTTAAGTTATGTAGAAATTCAATCAGATCCGTTGTTTCATCAGGCGAGGCGTTGAATTGAAAGTCGTTCCCTGGGATCATGATTTTCTGATGGAAGAAAACTATGATGGCCTTTTTATTAGGTATTCTTACATATGTTATGTCAAATTGACCGGAAGTAATGGTCCCGGTGATCCATCTCAAATGTCTGAAACTATTGAACATCTTAATGAAGCCATAAAACTCGAGAAAACTCCAATTTTCGGGTACACATTATCAAAGGTTCCTGTGTAATACGATAGTATCTGTCTGGGCCATCAACTCCTGGCTCGAGCAGCTGGAGCCACTACCTCAAAAATGAAGTACGGTAACCGAGGTCAAAATCTTCCGTGCACGTCACTGCTATCTGGGCGATGTTATATTACTTCACAGAATCACGGGTATGCGGTTGAGGCCAAATCTCTTAAAGAGCCATGGCGAGAACTCTTCGTCAATGCCAACGATAGATCTAACGAAGGTCTATATCACTCTTCTCTTCCATACTTCTCCGTTCAGTTTCATCCAGAAGCTACTCCAGGTCCCCATGATACTGAGTTTCTCTTTGATGTCTTCATTGACAGTGTTCGACGGAGTGCTGAATCCAAAAAACTGGAATTGGTTCGATTTCCCGGAGGGTCGAAGGAAGAGAACGAGAAGAAGAACCCTCGAGTTCAAGTGAAGAAGGTTCTCATCCTCGGAAGCGGTGGCCTAAGCATTGGACAAGCAGGAGAATTTGATTATTCTGGAAGTCAAGTACATTCTCCACGTTTGAATACCACTTAATGTGCAGGCGATAAAAGCACTCAAAGAAGAAGGAATCTATACCATTCTTATTAACCCCAACATTGCGACAATTCAGACTTCCCATGGTCTCGCTGATAAGGTATATTTCCTTCCAGTTAATCCTGAATTCGTTCGAAAAGTGATTAGATACGAACATCCTGACTCTATCTACGTAACCTTTGGGGGCCAAACAGCTCTTAATGTTGGTATCCAATTAAAAGATGAATTTGAAGACCTTGGGGTCAAAGTTCTAGGAACTCCAATCGACACAATTATCACCACTGAAGATCGGGAACTATTTGCTCAAAGTATGGCCGAAATAGGCGAAAAATGTGCAAAGAGTGCTAGTGCAAATTGCATTGAAGAAGCCCTTCGAGTCGTGAAAAATATCGGCTTTCCTGTTATTGTGAGAGCTGCATATGCACTTGGCGGACTTGGCTCCGGATTTGCAGATAATGAAAAGCAGCTTATTGCGTTATGTAATAAAGCATTTTCTTCAAGTCCTCAAGTTTTGATCGAGCGAAGTATGAAGGGCTGGAAGGAAATTGAATATGAAGTTGTCAGAGATTGTCGAGATAATTGTATCACGGTCTGCAATATGGAGGTTTTCATCTAGTTTCAAAGTCAAATCACTCACCTTTAGAATTTTGACCCTCTCGGTATTCATACTGGAGATTCTATAGTCGTTGCCCCTTCCCAAACGTTATCTGATGAAGATTACAATATGTTACGAACGACCGCTGTGAATGTAATTCGACATCTTGGTGTCGTTGGAGAGTGCAATATTCAGTATGCACTTAATCCCTTCAGTAAAAGATATTGTATTATCGAAGTCAATGCTCGATTATCTCGGTCCTCCGCACTTGCTTCCAAAGCAACTGGTTATCCGCTAGCTTTTATCGCCGCAAAACTTGGACTGGGCATTCCACTGAATGAAATCGCAAATACCGTGACAAAGGTGACCACTGCTTGTTTTGAACCGAGTCTGGATTATGTGGTGGTTAAAATTCCTAGATGGGACTTGAAAAAATTTACAAGGGTCAGCACCCTTTTGAATAGTTCAATGAAGAGCGTTGGTGAAGCTATGAGCATTGGGCGCACTTTTGAGGAAGCTATTCAGAAGGCTATTCGAGCTATCGACAATAACAATCTCGGATTTAATGAGGTAAACTTTATACTTGTTCATGTTGTTTACCAATAGACGGATGCGCTCATGTCAATCGACCAGGAGCTTCAATTTCCGTCTGATCAGCGTCTTTTTGCGATTGCGAATGCTATGCATTCTGGATACTCTGTCGATCAGATCTGGGAATTGACAAAAATTGATAAATGGTTCCTCAATCGACTCATGGGACTTATACTGCTTGAAAATAATATTAGTGCATATTCAGCTTCGTCAATTCCTCTCCCATTAATCCGCCAAGCCAAACAAATGGGATTCTCGGATCGACAATTAGCTAAATTTATGAAGTCCAATGAACTCGCTGTGCGTCGGCTTCGAGTTGAGAACGGCATAACCCCTTTCGTTAAACAGATTGATACTGTCGCGGCAGAGTTCCCTGCATATACAAATTATCTATTTATTACATACAATGCTGCTAAGAATGATATAGATTTCGAAGATCGAGGAGTGATAGTTTTAGGCTCCGGTGTCTATCGCATTGGATCTAGTGTGGAATTCGACTGGTGTGCTGTTCGAGCAGTGCGAACATTGAGGGAACGTGGGATCAAGACTGTTATGATAAATTATAATCCAGAAACCGTGAGTACAGATTATGACGAGGTCGACAGACTTTATTTCGAAAACATCGACCTCGAACGCGTTTTGGATATTTATGAATTTGAATCATCAGCTGGAGTTGTTGTTTCCATGGGTGGGCAGACAAGCAACAATCTCGCACTGTCACTCCATCGGCAGAATGTCAAGATTTTTGGAACGAGCCCTGAGATGATTGATAATGCTGAAAATCGATATAAATTCTCGCGAATGCTGGATCAAATTAATGTTGACCAACCAAGTTGGAAAGAGCTTAATAATACCGAAGAAGCCGCTGAATTTTGCGAAAAGGTTAGTTATCCCGTTCTTGTTAGACCTTCTTATGTTCTCTCTGGAGCTGCTATGAATACAGTCTACTCTCGGGATGACCTCGCAAACTACCTTAAACAAGCTGTCGAGGTGTCGCGAGACCATCCGGTAGTTATTACCAAATATATCGAAGGAGCCAAGGAGATCGAGCTGGACGCCGTGGCTAAAGATGGACGAATGTTAATGCACGTCATTTCAGAACATGTGGAAAATGCAGGCGTCCATTCTGGTGACGCAACATTGATCCTTCCTCCTCAAGACTTGGCTCCCGAGACGGTTTCGAGAATCGAAGACGCTGCTTCAAAGATTGCTAATGCCCTCAACGTTACTGGACCCTTTAACATTCAGTTTATCGCCAAGGATAATGAGATTAAAGTGATTGAATGTAATGTCCGAGCAGCTCGTTCTTTCCCTTTCGTATCGAAAGTTATTGGTATTGATTTGATTGAAATGGCCACATTGGCTATCATCGGTGCACCCGTCGAGGCTTACCCGAGTCTCAACATTCCTCAGGATTATGTCGCTGTCAAAGTCCCTCAGTTCAGTTTCAGCCGTTTATCTGGTGCCGATCCAGTCCTCGGAGTGGAAATGGCTTCGACTGGAGAAGTTGCTTGTTTTGGACATGACAAATACGAGGCATATCTGAAAGCCCTTATCTCGACTGGTCTTCGACTTCCGAAAAAAAATATTCTTCTATCGATTGGGAGTTTCAAAGAGAAAATGGAGCTGCTCCCTGCTGTTAAGAAACTACATGCCCTTGGATTCAGCCTGTTTGCCACAGCCGGGACCACTGACTTTATTCAAGAACATGGAATCCCAGTTTCCTATCTCGAAGCCCTTCCAGATGGAGAAAGCGGCCAGAAGTCTGAGTATTCTTTGACACAAGCACTCGCGAAAAATTTGATCGAGTTGTACATTAACTTGCCATCCAACAATCGGTTCCGAAGACCAGCTAGTTATATGAGTTCTGGTTATCGAAGCCGACGACTCGCTGTGGATTATTCAATTCCTCTAGTCACAGATGTGAAATGCGCCAAGTTGTTGATTGAGGCGCTTTCTAGAAATATGGAGCTAGAAGTCTCAGAACGAGATATGAAATCCAGTTATCGAGCGATAACATTGCCAGGGTTTATCAATATTGCAGCTTTTGTCCCCGGAATCGGGAAGCCAAACGATCCAAGCTTCGAGCAAGTTACGAAGAAATCTATTGAATCTGGTTTCAGCATGATTCGAGTAATGCCAGTCGGGCTAAACGATCCAGTTACCGATAACCTCGGAATGGAAACTTCTCTGGCCAACAGTCGTGAGAGAGCTCACTGCGATTTTAATCTTTCAATTGCAGCTACTCCAGACAACGCAAAGAAGCTCCACGAAATCACCTCAGATGTTAGCTCGCTGTTCATCCCGTTCAAAAACTTTGGGAATATCAATAAAATTGCTGCCGTTGCTTCTCATTTCAATGAATGGCCTTCCATAAAACCTATCGTTACGGACGCGAAGACGACAGACCTGGCATCGATTTTGTTGCTCGCAAGTCTCCATAATCGACCAATCCACGTTACTAATGTCTCCACGAGAGATGACATAAATCTCATTTCTCTCTCAAAAGAAAAAGGTTTAAAAGTTACTTGCGATATCGCTGTTTACTCTTTGTTCTTAAGCCAAGAAGAATACCCTAAAGCCATATGCTTGCCCACGAAAGCAGATCAGGATAGTCTTTGGAAGCATTTGAAAGATATTGATTGTTTCAGCATCGGCAGTCTCCCTTATCTCGTCGGTTACCAGAGTGGAAAAAATGTCGCTGCGGATGTTGGAATTTCAGATGTTTTACCGCTTCTTTTTACAGCGGTTTCAGAAAAGAAACTGACCATCGACGATATTGTCTTGCGGTTCTATACGAATCCAAAACAAATTTTCCGTCTTCATGAACAGATTAAAACATTCGTTGAAATCGAAGTTGATCGAAGGACTCTAGTACAGAGCTCAACATGGTCACCCTTCAATGGACAGATCCTTTGTGGGACTGTCAGCCGGATGACCTTCGCTAGTAAAACCGTTTACCTCAATGGGCAGTCTTGGTCTTCAGGTGATAATGGAGCTAATCACTCCTCAACTGTGCTGGTATTGAGTCGTCCAGGGACTGCTACGACTGGATCGAGATTCCCCACCAGTCCAATAAATCACCATCCTGAACTGAAGCCCGCCTTCACACCCATCCGAAGCAACAAAGAGCCATCTACATTAGCGAGAAGAATCACAGAAACGCAGTTCAGAAATCAGCACATTCTTTCAGTCACGCAATTTCAAAGGCAAGATCTCCATCTTCTCTTTACAATTGCGAGTGAACTGCGATTAGCCGTCGAACGAGAAGGTGTTTTGGATATCCTGAAAGGCAGAGTTCTCTGTACTATATTCTACGAACCATCTACGCGGACAAGTTCTTCGTTTGACGCTGCGATGCAAAGGCTTGGCGGGCGGGTTGTCGCCATCTCTGCAGAATCAAGTTCTGTCAGCAAAGGAGAAACGCTCCGAGATACAATAAGAACTTTGGGATGTTATGGGGATGCAATAGTATTGAGACACCCAAGCGAAGACTCGGCAGCTGAAGCTGCCAAAGCCTCATTGGTCCCTGTTATCAATGGCGGAAATGGAAGCTTGGAGCATCCAACTCAAGCATGTAGATTAAAACTATAGACACTAACCTTCCAGGCTTTCCTAGATTTGTTTACCATCAGGGAAGAATTGGGCAGCGTTAACGCCCTTACTATCACGTTTGTTGGCGATCTGAAATATGGTCGGACGGTCCACTCATTGGTAAAACTTCTCGGATTCTATCAGGTTTCCATAAATCTCATTTCACCACCTCAGCTTTCTCTTCCAGCTGAGCTTCTCAACAGTGTTCCATCTAATATCAAAGTCAGTCAATATGTCACAATGGATGATTCGGTGATTGCTCAAACTGATGTTCTCTACTGTACTCGAGTTCAAGGTGAACGGTTCTCAGATAGGGCTGAGTATGAACAACTGAAAAATTCATTCATTGTTGATAACAATGTTTTGAAGAGTGCGAAGGATCATATGATTGTGATGCACCCTCTCCCTCGGATCAATGAGATTGCGGAGGAGGTTGATTTTGATCAACGGGCTGCGTATTTTCGACAGGTATGTGTCCTATTATTCACACTGCTGACAAATTGTACAGGCAAAATACGGGCTTTATATCCGCATGGCGCTGCTTGCATTGGTCATGGGACCCATGGTATAAATCACTACACCTCTTTTTCCTTTTAGAAAAACTGTAGATGTAGAGATGTCGCTGTTTAAAAAGATTTTATGAATTTTCGTTTCGATGTAAAGTGTGCCTTTAGGTCAAAGGCAACTTTTTGTTTGTAACAATAGGATGGGTTATTCGTATGGATTCGATCTAAGGGTCGCTTTGGTTTAATTTCCTTCGCGTCAGTCTCAGCTAGACGCCTCCTCCACTTCTGTCGACCTAATGATATCAGCTCACCGTCTATTTATGGAGTAAATTACTCCTCTTAATGCAATCTCCTCCCCATCCACGGGCACTCTTTCGGGCTTCGTCTTGGTCATTGAATACACAACCCATCCTGTCAAGAGGGGAGCTGCAAATCTAGGCATCAATCTTCCAATTAAAGTCTGTTTAAATACAGAACAAATCTCCTTCCGCCGTGAGAGGACATTGTCAGATATTTGGCGTGGTTGTAGAAAGGCAGTTTTAAAGGTGCGGGGGCAGGGGAGGCGCCTCCAGTTTACTTTTGATGACTCCAACCGCACACGTGCCCGATATAATTACTTCGACAACATGCTTGGCGTTCTGGTTGCAGCTGTATGGGGTGATCTGCGATTCGCCGTTCTGTATTTCATTCTACTTTTTACAGCTATCACATGTGGAGCAGATTTTACCAGAGAAATACCGGCCAATATTTTCGAGAAAAAGATTAAAAGGAAGATCAAGGGATCGCTTGTCGTGGGCCAGAAGAAGAAAATTCCGCAAAAGCCAGTCAAGTTAACTGAGAATTCAGTATTGCATATATTTTACAGCTCCTTGAACGGATCTACAGAGCGCTTCGCCCAGTCCATCGTGCCGATTTTACCCTATGGTCATCATTTACATAACATCGACTATCTCCCTGGGCTCGATGAGTATTTCTCCAATCCCGCAAAAGACTCTACCTACCTTTTGATTGTTCCGTCCTACAATACTCAATCACCACTAGATTATTTACTGTCGACATTGAGGGATATTTACCATGACTTCCGAGTCGGAAAAAATCCCCTTCTAAAGGTGAATTTTGCTGTTTTTGGAATCGGTGATGGAGATTATGCTCACGAATTTTGTTACCAGGCGAAAGAAGCAGATAAATTGATGGGGAAGTTAGGCGCGAGAAGGCTATTGAAAGTTCAATGCGGAGATATCAGGGTTGGTATGACTTGATCTATATTAAAGACTAACACTCTAGACGCTCAAGGAAGTATAGAAAAGTGGGCTACTGTTTTACATGATCTCCTTCTAGAGAGCCCAGATCTTACGCCTGATGACTCACCATCTGACTCCGAGGAGGATGCCCCACCTTCAAATTCAATAGCAGATCTTGAAGACATGGGAGCCATTATGAAAATTTCTCGAGCACCTGGTGTCAAGGAGATGGTTTCCAAGGATTCGCCAACATATAACGCTCTTACTAAGCAAGGTTACAAAATCGTTGGCACGCACTCCGGTGTTAAGATTTGTCGATGGACCAAATCTGCACTTAGAGGACGTGGAAGTTGTTACAAATTCAGTTTCTATGGTATCAGAAGTCATAATTGGTATGAACTTCAGAAAATTGACTCTGATCTTACAGTATGGAGACCACGCCTAGTCTAGCTTGTGCGAATAAATGCGTATTTTGTTGGAGACATGGAACAAATCCGGTTGGAACGAGCTGGAGATGGAAAATTGACCCACCCGCAGTCATCCTTGAAGGAGCGATTAAAGGACATTTGGAAAAGATCAAAACAGTGACTTTCCGTTGCTTGCAGGCTTGACTTATCTCCAGATGAAAGGCGTACCCGGTCTTCGTCTTGATCGATTCGAAGAAGCACAGACAATTAAACACTGCGCTTTGAGTCTTGTCGGGGAACCTATCTTTTGTATGCTGCATTTCAGACCCTTGCTGATATTTCTTAGATCCACACATCAACGAGTTTGTCTCCATGCTCCACGAACGGCATATATCCTCTTTCCTCGTCACAAATGCTCAACATCCAGACGCAATGGCCAGAATGGGTCAAGTGACACAACTCTATGTCTCGATTGACGCTTCAACTAAGGAGTCTCTGAAAGCAGTTGATCGACCCTTGTTCAAGGACTTTTGGGAGCGCTTCCTGAAATGTCTTGATATTCTTTCAACAAAGCGTCAGCGCACCATTTATCGCTTGACGTTGGTTAAGGGCTATAATGTCCGCGAGATCGGTGAATACGCGGAACTTGTAAAGAGAGGAAAGCCATGTTTCATCGAGATTAAGGGTATTGTTTTCTTACATACCAAGTTAACTGTCTAGGAGTGACATATTGTGGAAATTCCGATCAATCAAATCTCACGATGTCCAATGTCCCATATTTCGACGAAGTGGTGACCTTTACGGAGAAACTCGTATCTTATCTTGGTCCAAGTTATGGAATTGCAGCGGAACATGAACATTCGAATTGTATTCTCGTTGCCCGGAAAGAATTCAGTGTCGATGGAGTCTGGCATACGTGGATCAACTACGATCGATTCTTTGAGCTGATCGAAAGTGGTGAAGAGTTCGGACCAGAAGACTATATGTCACCGACTCCTGCGTGGGCTGTTTTCGGGATGGGTGGGTTTAACCCTGAAGATGAACGATGGAGAAGGAAAAAGAAAGAAGACGCCAAAAGTGAAAAGATAAATCATGCGACCTAGCCGCTGGGTGTGGATGAAAAACCTTGTGTGAAAACCCTCTAAATATGTTGTCAACAAAATGTCGATATTTTCCAAGATTGCCTGCTATGGCAAACCATCTCGTTATTGTAAGAAGTTTTAGCTATGTGTATTCTTGATTTCAGATATAAAAATTATTTTGAATGGTTAGGAGAGTCATGAAGCGCAATAGTTGAAAAACATTGTAAGGAGTGGACCTGATAACTTCTGGAAACTATCAAAGCTGAAAAGAAAATTAACATATGATTCATCCATTAGCTGAGGGCATTGACTCAAGCATACTGTTCATAACTTCTTGGAACATCTTTCGGGTATGGAATCTCTTCTTTTTTTCAAGTCAGATACTGTCCAACGGAATTTATGGGCTTTGAGGTGAGGCGACAAATCGAGGATAATTTAGACCTCGAAGTTCGACTCTGCTACGAGGCAAGTTGAACATTGCATACCTCTAGATTTGTTTGAATTTCATTTATTTCAGAAAACTAATATTTGTGATGTATCTGTCGTTGAGGATTTAATAGCCGACGCCTATAGCAGATGTCTTCAAAGAGCACCGCATAATTCTGCTAACCAGCGAAACGCTCAAAATCAGATACGGCCTTGGTCAGCAATGTTCCATGGGGATTCGCAGATCGTGGATGAGATGGACGAGATGGAAGAAGAAGGGGACGATATCGATTCGCAGAAACCGCGCAAGAGAGCGCCCGAGGATGATCCTTCGGATGATGAAGATCTAGACGATGAGGAAGAGGACGATGGTCAGGAGGAGGGAGTGGGAAGAGCCGTATGCAATGGGTCAAGTATCTGACGGATCTAATATCTGCAGCGTCGTCGTAGGAAACGAATGCGAGGAGTAAACCAGTTTGTAGACATTATGGCTGATGTCGACGACGACGAAGACGAAATCGACGAAGAGGACGAGGAGGGCATAGAAGATGGATTTCTGCAGAAAGAAGATCTCGAAATCGAAGAGATCGAGCGTGATGATCGCCGACATAGAGATTTGGATCGCCAACGTGAACAAATCGAAGATGATGATGCGGAAGCTATGGCTGCCAAATTTCAACAGCGATACGGTCGGAACATGACGGGAAAGTATCGTGGAGATGCAGCGGTTGTCTCCAAACGTTTATTAATTCCATCTGTAGAGGATGCGAGCATTTGGGCAGTAAGATGTCGACGTGGTACGGAGAAAGACCTTGTGTACAAGATCTTGGAAAGAGCTTTCAGGTTGCAGGAAGGAGCGAACAAGTTGAGCATCATATCGTGTTTTCAGCGGGATGCTCTGCACGAATATATCTATTTTGAAAGCCGGAAAAAAGCTTATGTTGATGAAGTATTTACTTCTCTTGAAGAGAAAACTTACCATATAGGCTATCAATGGTATCACCGGCTTTTTTGGAACCCGTATACAGCTAGTTGCTATCAACGAGATGATGGACCTCATGAGAGTGAAAGCTAACAATGTCGAATTGCAGCCAAATTCATGGGTTCGAATAAAACGTGGGATATATGCTGGGGATCTTGGATTGGTCGAAAATATTTCGGAAGACGCTTTATCAGCTAGGGTCAAAATCGTTCCACGAACGGATATGGATAGCATATATGTCATCTCGGCCGATGGAAAAAGACGAAAGAAGGCTTATACTCCTAAAAACCGTCCGAAAGCAAAACTGCTAAATGAACATGAAGCTGCGTATATTCCATTCCGTACCTATATACTGATAACGAGGAAACTTCCGGACCGTTCAATTCAACGGCGTTCGAATAATTCATTTGTTCTTCAAGGTGATGAGTATGAAGATGGTTTTCTGTTCAAAGATATCAAGGTCGCCGCTTTGACCATCGAGGGAATTGTTCCACGTATCGAAGAGCTCGAACTCTTTGCGCCAGATCGGAATGGCAATCAAGGCGCGCTTGGCTACTTTCTCAATCTTCTTACCAATTGTAGAAGAATCGCTCAATGCACTTGTGCAGAACCTCAAAGCTGCAGATACATCTATATTTCAGGTTGGAGATACAGTTCAGATTACAGAGGGTGAACAGAAAGGTCTTATTGGTAAAGTCCAAAGTAGTATTGATCAAAATGTGGTGGTAATCATTGCTTCCGATCAGTTACGCGGTAGCAGAACTACAGTTCCACCTAAGAATCTTCGAAAGCAGTTTTCTCAGGGTGATCACGTTAAAGTAATCGCTGGAAAACACAAGGACACTACGGGAATGGTGATTCGTGTCCGGGATGCTCAAGTTACGTTACTAACGGATACAACCACTGAAGAGATTGTGGTGCTCTCAAAGCATCTTGGGGAAGCTACGGACACTGCCGGTATCAAATTAAACAGTCTTGATCTGCACGATCTTGTTGAACTGAAGTATGCATCCTTTATATCCCACTACTTATTCCCCTGTGTCACTTCAGTCGGTGTGGTCATTAAATCTGACAATAACGCAGTAAAAGTAATCGACCAAACTGGTTCCATCCAGACTTTCCCAATATCCCATAAACTCAAACTTATTCCTCACAAAAAAGCCGTCGCAATGGATAGAGAGAATTCTGAAATACGTGTCGGCGATACAGTTCGCGAAGCTGATGGCGAACTTCGTCAAGGAACCATTCTACATATCCATAGGGGAACTGCGTTTTTATCAAATAGAGATTATCATCAGAATTCTGGTGTGTTCGTTTGTAATATCAGGAATTTGCAAACTATCATGGGTAAGAATGGGAGGATCAATGCTAGTTCTGGAGACTTCAAAAAACCCAACGCAATGCCGAAGATGATTGGTCGGGATAAATGTATCGGAGAGACTGTTCGTATACGACAGGGCCCACAGAAAGGGCTTTTAGGGATTATAAAGGATACCACTGATCAGAGTGCGCGAGTCGAGTTGCATACATCGGCGAAAACAATCACTATTGACAAGCAAAAATTATCATTCACTGAGTATACCACTCCAGTGATGATATACTGACACTTAGTCGGAATGGAGATGTCATGTCTTACTTCGATTTCCTCGCTCAATCAAAGGGCATGAGACCAGGCCGGGGCGATCAGTTTGGATCAGGGCCTTCTGATAGTAACGCACCAGCTTGGGCGCAGAATGCTCGAGCCTCCGGGTCCAAAACGCCGGCTTGGGGAGTACGAACACCGGCCTGGGGTGGAGGTACAGGAGGAAGCGACGCAAGGTTCATAGTTCAAACTTTTGGAGACGCTGACAAGATATTAGAACACCGGCTTGGGCGGGTAGTCGTACACCAGCTTGGAACGGAGCGGCTGGAAATACAACCCCATCATGGAAGTCTGGAAATGCTACACCCGCTTGGAATTCCGGAAGGTGAGCAGCTCTTGGAAAAGACTTCACAGTTTAGTGCCACACCTGCTCATAGCGCCTGGGACTCAGGATCTCGAACACCTGCCCATGGTGTTGGAAACCAGACTCCTGCATGGAACAGTGGAAGTCGGACGCCTGCATGGGGACCGACTCCCTCCGGTCAAACGGTTTCTGATATCAACAACGGATGGGGAACTTCAGCAACTGCCACAACTCCTAAAAGGGATGGTTGGACTAATGATGCTCCAGCACCAAGTCATGAGAGCTGGGGAAACACTGCCTTGAACACCTCATCTCAAAGTGGATTAGGAGATACATCTCAACAAAATCCTGCTCCACCAACCGCTCCCCCTGCAAATGAGTGGGCTGCTCCTACACCTGGTGCTTCGGTAACTTGCTTCGACCTGTATTTGATACTGATTTTCCAGTGGGGTGGTGCTGTTTCGCCTGCCTATACTCCTGCACCCTGGGACATTGCTCCAACGCCAGGTCCGACTGGACAAACTGTAAAGACACCTGGAGGATGGGGTGATGAGCCTGCTAGTCCTGCCTATGCTCCTCCTAGTCCGTAGTCGATTTTATTCTAGACTCTGTTTTCTGCGTTTTACTTGCTTTGTATTCTAGCGAGTATGGACTATTCATCTAGTTTGGGGATATTTGTAGTTAAAATTTTACTCCCAGATTTTCTGAACTTATAATGGAACAGACCAAAGGTGTTTGACGAACCAATGGAATTGTCATCACTCACTAAAGGAAATCTATACCATCTGTGTCTGGCTCTCGAATATATCGCCTTCCTAAACTTTGTTATTAGAAATGCAATCGCCGCCAAACGCATCCTTCCTCAGCAAAAGTATTTGATTTTGTCACTGAAATTTTCCTTTTATTTTTTTTAACCAGAACGCAAAAGCAGTCTCTCGCTTTGGCCATCCTTGTTGCGAATATGAATAGAAGCAACGAGCGTGCTACCACACTTGGTAATACATTTCCCAATTAACGTGAGGAAGCCGATAAATATACTAGCATCGGAAAAACATATAAATCGCTGAAACGAATTTCTCATGCTTGGATCCCATGTTATGAATATGGTGGATGTAGGTAGACCCTATATTTAGGAGATTCAGTTGAAATCTGGAAGATGGACAAACCTGGTGTATTCTTCAGGATTATATGCCCGTTTAAACAAGGGCCATTCAGGGTCCTTCTGGAGCGGGAAAATCTACCTTACTTAAAGGACAATATCGAATTGAAGGGAATATCTCGTAAGCATTTTGAAAGAAAAAAGTATGGCCGAGCGATGCCATCAAGCTTGTCTCTTCAGATTCCAAATCGTCAGGGGACTGATCGATATGAATCATTCCTAAAGGATAACTTTTTCTCCACGATTGGCTTCTAGTGGACGATCGGACATATAGGAACTCGACGAGACTTCCAAAAAGCTTAACCTTACGCGCTTGCTAGATAATAGCAATATTAATCTTTCAAATGGTCAATTAAAGAGAGCAATGATTGCCAAGGTCATACTGGACGGCACCCATATACCAATTCAAATGGCGTTAACCCAGTCGAACTGTTGTGGGAGTTATTTTGTTATCACGAGGAAAAACAAATACGATTGGGTTAATTAATTAACATGTGATTTGTTCCGCGCGAATAAAAAAATCCGCGAAATAACCACCGCCACCACTCCAACGCTTTGCTTATACCCACCAAGATGCCTAAACCTGAATTGTATCACTTGACTGGGTTTTGTTTGCTGCTGAAAGACATAAAAGGTAGCCTTCATTGTTAATTCGGTACCTGGTTTTTGCCTGGTATCTCTCATGGTGTTGAAATTTATACTCTTCCTTACCAATCTCCTGCTTATTCGGAATAGGCTCTTGTGGGAATTGTATAGTTCTTGTAGTGATTGTACCGTAGTTGATCAAAAAGGATTGGTCTCTTCGAATTGGCCGCTCAAATGCTTTAATACTCTTATCTGTGAATAGTGTTGCTGGTTCTCTTAGAGGTGGATCACGGATAACAGGCATCTTGGTGGGTATAAGCAAAGCGTTGGAGTGGTGGCGCCGTGGCGGTGGTTATTTCGCGGATTCTTTTATTCGCGGATCTTTTTATTCGCGTGGAACAGATTTCATTTTCGCCGCTCGGTAGCGATTTTTTTTATCAAGATGCAGCCTGCGCTAGAGTCTACCACAGAACGTGCTTTCATATCTTTTGGCTGTTTGGCCATTGAAGCCAAATTAGCGTATTGCCGGATAAGTCTACATTGGACCACTACATAAGCCCAGCGCCGATTTAACCGACACCCCCCTAAACCCGTCATAATATCCTAAACCCGACACAATATAAATATATAATAAGAATCCCATATATTGTGTCGGGTTTAGGGGGGCATCGGTTAAATCGGCGCTGAGCTTAATCAGCAATTTTGACGTAACGATCTCAGCTTGTTCCAGTATCAGCACAGGCTATTCTAAGAAAAGTTTGAGTAAGAATATACAACGGAAAAGAGATGGAATCCTTCCAATTGGAAATACATCTGCCTTGAAAATTTTGAGGCGAAACAGTCACGAGTATGAGATCGTGGTAAATCAAGGTTGACTGTTCCACCCCATCTCGACATATTTTACTGCCATCTAACATTGCCATATGAAGGTTGAAAGTTCTTGTTCCAGAATACTTATTTTCAAGATACTGAATTCAAGGGAAGCATTTCTCTCGAATTACGAAGTATTTGATCACTTGAAACAAATCGAAGGAAAGCAAAGCGATACAGCCCATGTGAAAGGAGTAGCCGCCAATCTATCCAGTCAAAACCTACGGACGATCCAGTTTGAGGCAATTTCAACTGAAACCCAGGGGATTAATGTGAATAGTTGATGCATTACCTGAAAATTCAGCCAGCCGCAACACAGTCACCCCGTGCCATCGTTGGAATTCTAGCAGAACTACGACATATACAGCTGACGAAAGCAGAGAAACTTATGATTATCAATACTAGGCCTACGTCTGCTCCTGAAATACATGCGATCATTGAAGAAATCGATGCTCGGTTTAATGATGAGAGTGTAGAGTGGTTACTTGATGTGATTAAATGGCACCTTGGGAATGGGGAAACAACCGCTGCAGTCAATGAAAATCGCGATACTGAAAAGGCAGATAATGAAAACGCGGCACTGCCATTTATCATGGAAGAAGATTGATTGCAAGAGGACTGATAACATTTATGGTATAACAGAACGGAAGAGGATAGACCCTCATTATAGAGTAAGTGAATTCCTCCAGGCGAAAACTAAAAGTTAGAAGGAGCAATGAATGACTAGAATTGACGACATTGAGTGGACTACTGGCATGTGGATACAGCGTTTGGCTCTGTGAAGAGCGATAATACAAAAGCAAGCGAATCTCGCAAGATTTTCATGCTACTGTTGTACAAGATGCTAGACACGCATCAATATTAATGAATGTACTTCCCCAGCAGCCAGCCTTTCGATCTGGGTCATTCATTTCCGATATTCTCACCTCGAGATCCCATTTTAAAGACCTATTCTCGCGGCTTCAAGGCATGGACGCCCCCCCCTCCCCCCCACGACTTGCGGTCTGGAAATTCCGTCTCCTGATCGTCGTTAAAATGACCTCAGTAAACGACATAGCAAGATCCTGCGCGTCCAACCTATTACAAAAACGAATTCTTACTCACAGAGTATAGAACTTCAGGCATTATTTTCCAGGTTTTTAGTGTTACATTTTCCATCCTTTTCGTGTCTCTTTTTCACGGCCTTACGTTCTGGGAGAGAATATAAATAGTCAGACAGTTCTCTCAAACGACAGGTAATATGAAAATCACTTCAACTTGTCCAGCTTCTACAAGTTCAACAAAAATTCCCCTCATTCAAACACCTAGTATCATTGCGACATTCTAATATTTCAGAATTGGCGCTATATGCAAAACTATAATCTGCGTACCTCACCTCTCTCACCTGTAACAAACTATCACCTTTCATCAGATAGGCTATATTCTTGTGCCAACCCCTACGCGACCTTTGCAGTTATACTTTTCTTTCCCCAAATAGATCCTGATCTTGAGATCTCAAACTCCAAAAATGGTCCCGACAGTTTTTCGAGGGAGTTATTATAGCGTCGCGGGCTTGACAAGTTTCAGTGAAATATGTCCTTGCCCTCCCTAGCAGGGTCGGACTAGCTCATGAAAAGCACCTTGAAATTAAATTCTCAGCAAACCCCCCTTGTGTTCTATCGCTTTCCAATAACGATCCTCTTAAATTATGAACACAAATGGGGTTGGTCACGTTCTTGAGGCTGTTCTGCGAAGACGAGATGTTAATAATCATCCCGACCAAAGTGGAAATTGAAACACTATCGTGATTCGCGTACAGCGCTAGTTACATATCAAAGTCAAGTTCTACGTTAACGGTGGTTTCACAAGAATAACAAAGGATGATAAGCAGACAAATCCATCGAAAAGGTGAATGTCATTGGTAAATCGCTGATACCTTCTTAATTTGATAATTTGCATTGTAGTCTTCACTTGGCAAAGACAATGGAACAATGGCAATGAGATGAATGAAACTGTTTCGGAAGATTGGCGGGTCCAGTCGCGTTTCTTAAAACGAGTAATTTAACGAGTTTTGTGATGGATTGGGGGGTAAACGATAAGCTCCGGGAAGAATTTAATTCGTCTATGGGATGTTGGCCAGCGAAGTATTCTGTTATTTGTTGACAAACAATCAAGCCGGGACTAGAGAATAGCTTGGTATGAATCAAGGACTAGAGAGATCATTTAAATTGTCCTCCTGAGATTCCTTCAATCCACGACGGAACACATATTTGTCTCCTATTCCACCTTTTTCATTTCATTCCCCGTTATTATTGGACACACTGCTAACATACCCCGGCTTTATGACTGAGGTAAGGTGGATTTAATTCAGTTTTTTGATCTGCGAATGTATGCTGATGGTTATGGCTATTGTAGGATTAAGCTTACTTGCAAAGTACAAGATACTTACAAAGATTGCAGTCGTCATCATCATCATCCGTGGCCAGTGTTTGTCCTGAAGATCAGTCACAAATTTCACTTGAATTTGAGGACGACATTTTTATCGTTGATAAAGATTGCGATTACGAGAAATCGCAACGGTGTTTTTGAATCAGGTCAAAAATACCACTGGTGTCTATCGCAGACTCGCCAAACGTGTTACGTGAATTCAAATCCGTTTCCACAAGTCCACGTATATTAAACGACGTAGCCGAAACTCCAAGGGCGACACGGCAAAGGATCGAATATTTGAGCAAACGAGACGCAGTCGCGGTTCCCTTTACACCTCGAGAATCGGGATCCGGCATTGGATCTCTTGCTATTAAATCGCTCGTTGAAGACTTTGTGCCATCGTCCGGTCTCGACCAGGAACTAGACACCGACGCGGTCTATTCGACTAAAGCATTGACCTCGCCTGTTGAAGATCCCTCCATCATTCCTCCTAAAAAGGAATACTCGCCTATTTTTCCCTGTCTCAATCCAGAATCATCTCCTACTTGTCCAACGTCGTCTAAAGCGCTCATCGAGGCCCTTGAAGCGAGGGGAACCTCTCCAAAAGGGGTATCAAGCATAGGTTATCTTTCTGACTCTAATGTTTACTGATCTGCAAAGACCACGCAAGTATCTTTTCGCAAACAATGTCATTTAACACTGAAACTACTGTCGACGAAGTAGATACAACTACCCTCACCGTTCGAAAACCAGAAGGTGAGCTGGCGACTTATTATGCTCACGCCGACGTTTCTTTGGTATTCGCCTCGTCGCAATCAGAATATCATCTCCAATCATCCATTCTTCGCAAAAAATCCACAGTCCTAGAGAAATTCATACCAGCGAAAAGCATTGATTTTGCAATCGACGTATGGTTTAAAGGAGATTCGCTAGTTCTTTCATCGGCTGGTCTTCCCGACGAAAAGATCCCCGTCGATAAAACATTTCGTGAAGTATATTCAGATTGGGCAGATATCCTAGAAACCGGGTTTAAAAACCTGATTACTGTGATTTTTGGCGGATCGATAGTATCGAGTCGAAAGTTTTCGGAAATCCATGCGTTCTTTGAAATTGGTTATACGTTGAAATGTGAAGTAATTCCTCATCAACTGTTACACTATTACCATCTCACGCATGTTCTCGCAGAACTGGTTAATAATACAGAAGGAAGTATTCAGTGTTTGATTATCTCGGATTATACTAGAAACCCAGTGTTGTTCAAGGAAGCCGCCGTTCACGCTATTTCGAATCATGTCGCTGTTGCAAATCACAAATTGTGCCCCTGTTTACCAAACAATATCCGCGGGCTGATTACCCGAGGAGGTTTATTCCTCGAACGCAAGATTCGGACCATTTCAAGCGAATTGTTTACATGCACGTTTGGGTCGTACCCACCTGCTTTTCAGAGTACAGTGGATATTGTCACCGCTTATATTTCTCGCTACTACAGAGATGAAGCGAACCCAGTGACTCGATATACTGCGCTCTCTGAACTTTCACTTGATGCGAATTTCCTTCGGGCAGAAGTCCCGTGGTTGAAAGATGTCAACGCTCGAGGCGATGTGAATTTTCTCAAAGGCGATATGCTGCTTTGGCTTGAAAATCATATCAAGAAACGGGCTTTGCGGTTGCTGGAAAACGAGGCCAGGTTTCCGAGTGAACGGTATCTTATGTGTGTTGATTGGGAAGACGTCATTGCAGGATTTGAGGATCGTGTTTTGGTTGAGATTGGACATGAGCATTCTGTTGTCCCCGTTATCTCGCCTGACATGGATATCGTATCCGGTCAGTAATATCATTTTTATGGCATTGGAGTGATGGGGTTTCTAGCATTTTTTATAGATGATGTAATGATTCCGTAGATGATTTAGCATAGTTGGATTTAAGTTTGCCGCTTTGTAGTTTTGGGAGACTGTTTTCGGTTTAGTTTTCGGTTATTTTTTGCCAGATTGTATACGCATGAACAAGATACGAATGCGACGTTATCCGATGCTGAATGAAGTCATAAACAGACGTGATCTAACCTTACCTCTACACACCAAAGCAAAAGATTAATGTTTACTGTTTTAGCCAATCGACAAATTCGTCAAACAAGGTCGGCCATGCACTTGTTTCGATATTGTACCCGACGAATGAAGGGTCCATGCTTTTTGAGAATTCCCAGAAACAATTCCATTGATCCCTATTCAGGGCTTTGACTGGTTGTTTTACCTAAAGTTAGGTTTTGCATAGAAGGGGGGATACTGTGAGGAATGCAATGAACGATTCGAGATGAGGGACAGGGCGGATTTGAGGAAGGAGGGAAAGAATAGGGATAGCGGTCTCCAGATCTAGGGATTTTAGATTGTTTGGTTTTGCGATGTTGAATAGGGATTTGTAAAAGTCGCCCAAATGGTCTGGATCGAGTGTTGTAAATTCAGCAAGGCGATTTTTCAATGTATCGAGGGAATCTATTCTAACAAAGTTGGCAGTGTGCAGGAGGGGCATGTACTGATTTGTAGTCAACGCTTTGGACCATTCGAGGTGCGTTATGTAGCAGAGATCTGATGCGTTGAACAGTTTATAGGACATGACGATTGGGTCGGGCTATGGTCAGAGAGGAGTGGAAAGGAAGTGTGGGAATACGGTCTCGAGGTCGATTTGCAGGTCTTGGCAGAGAGTCTGGAAACCATCGGGGGGTATCAGATCGGCTTCACGATCGGCATCTACTATAAACCATAATGTTTGTATCATGGACGGTACAAGTGGCGAAGAGGCGGTCGATGATATGAGTCTAGAGATAAGGACGAGAGAGGTACAGGGGAGATGCATGGAATTGGGTAGAGGTGGGCTTTTTTGGGCGCTTTGTGGGGGAAATTGAGCTGGGGATGTCAGATTTGGGAGCAGAATGGAGCGACCTTGATCTTTTTGAGAGGGAATGGTTGGAGGGAGGATCTGCAGAGGTTGTGCGTCTGCGTTTGAGCGAGGGGGCGGTCTTTGAGCGAGTGCAGGGAGGCATGGGGATGGCTGCAGGGGATTAGATGAGGTGTATGCGTATTAAAGGATGTGTATGGGCCGGATGGGATTAGATGATACCTGATGATCAGAAGATGGGGATGTGGATGGATGGGCCTAGACGATGTGATGGGCCGGATGGGTATTAGATGGATGCTGATGGATGAGATAGGTATTAGATAGATGCTGATGGATGAGATAGGATGGACTACGAGATGGTGGTGGGGGAAGGAAGGACAAGGGGAGAACCGGCTATATAGCATACAGGCTGCTATGGCTGCGGGAAGCGCCCTCTGCGGCCACGAGGACCACGAGGCGCCTTTGCAGAGGGGCCAGTGGGCACTCCGCTAAAGTCGGTGCCAAAGAAGGACGGCGGGCCCTGTGGCGTCGAGTCCTGGCCGTCAGTCTGCACTCGCCACTGGGTTGTCGCACCCCGGCTTTCTCTGCACCAGCCACCGCCGCGGGTGGGGGTGCCTGTGGCGGTGCTATCCCGCGCCCAGGTCCCACGCCCATACCCATACCCACACCCACACCCACACCCACGCCTGGCTGCATCTGCATTTGCGGGCCAAACATATCTGGTGGGCGCATCATCATGTCGCCGTGCATCGCGGGATAGCCGCCTGCCATCATTGCATGCAGATCGCCCGGCATCCCGCCCATCATCATCCCCGCATCCATCCCATACATGCCCTGTCCCGCTCAGCACCCATGCGCCCCGGCACCACATACCGCCATGATCTTGCCTGGATTGTAGTCCTGCCGCACTGCCGCCTGCTTTGAACAGTATGCCGCCCACGTAAATTCATCAAACCCATAGTTGAAAAAATCAGTAATATCCGCACCTGTCCCGTCAGCCACAGCTCACCCGCCGCCTCGCCTACCCGGCTTGCGCCATCCCTTCTCTTCCAGCTCCTCAAGATTAAGTGTGGTAATCTCCTTGGCCTCAAGCATCCCCACACGGTCAATCTCCACTCCCGGAGGCGGCGTCACCGCTCTCACCGCTTCTTGCCCGTAAGCATTCTCCCCTCCACACATCCTTGCCTGTTTGCTTCACCGCCGCTTTTGCTCCACTCGCATCAGGCCGGACCATTCGGATCCCAGGCCGCCTGTCCCATCAGTCCATTTCCCCGCCATACACAAATATTACGCTTGCTGGCTGGGAGGTTCTGCCTTCTTCCCCGCATCCAAGTCAATAATAACTTCAAGATCCTACCCTATTAGTCCATACACCTTCTCCCCACCTCATCCCGAATCGCTGTCCGATTCAATTCCCCCTTCCTCTCCCGTTTCATTTCCCATCACCGCGACTTCCAGAGTCTCAGACCTTGTATCTTTTGTGAGATTCGTCTGCTCATAATCTTCACCTTCACCCCCATACAAAAATTCGTCTTCTTCGTTCATGTGCTTCGATGTCGTCCAGTAGCTGAAATCACGTGCTCGGGTTTGTTTCTTTCGGTTGTCCTCTCAAGAAACAGGTACAAGTATGTCTATCTTTGTGACTATTCTTGACAGTTCTTGTATACAAAATTGAATTTTCTCAGCTTGTTTTGAGCAAGAACTCGCAAGATTCAAATCTTACCACGGTCTTTTTGGGATCTCTCGCTTTAGTTACTCCTTATCATACAACTCTGTTCAATACGACACATCACAAACATAGAATGCTCTCATCAAGGATTTAATAGTATTGTTTTCCATCACTTTGGTCTAGAATTTATGTATCCGTCAAGGTCACCATTATCACGAACGAGGGGTGACCTCCGTCCTCGTCAATCGACAACCCACAATGTCGGCTATTCATCACGTTCTAATCGCACGCGATTCAATAGTTCTTGCCGAATATAAAAATCCTCAAGGCGAAGATTTGGAAAGCGTCATTTCGATTTTGTTGGACAAAATTCCAAATAAAGATGGGAAATTGGTATGTTTTTCGATTTCCTTGAATGGAGGACTTGATGGGATTAATGCCATAAATCAAGATATATACAAAGCCTTGGTCACTTATTCTATTACTTATTACTAATCACTTTCGGATTCTGTTGACGTGGTAGACGTACATTTACAAGTCCAATCTCGTTCACTATATCACCGCATCAGAAATAACTTACCTCTGCATCTCATCCGAAAGCCTTGGTCGTCGAATCCCATTTACTCTTTTATCAGACATTCAACACCGCTTCACGAAGTCATACACTCCCAGCCAAATAGCAGCAGCCCCAGTCTATGGTCTCGCTGAATTTAATAAACAAATCTGCGAACGAACCCAATGGGCGGAAAGAGGATGTCCCGGAGATTCAACTAAACACATCAGGGACGAAATCGATCAAGTTAAACAAGTCATGGTACAGAATATCGAGGTATTATTTACATTTAACCAAAACTGACTGAATAGGGAGTCTTGGAACGAGGCGAACGTATTGATTTATTGGTTAATAAGACAGACAACTTGAATACCCAAGCGTTTGCATTTCGAAATCGAAGTACCACTCTACGAAGACAAATGTAATCTCTATCCCGTCCAGTTTCTTCCCTTCTCATGCCATAGGTGGTGGAAGAATACTCGATTGATGGTACTCATGGTGATCTCAGCTATATTTCTATTCTATATTATCATCGGGTTCGGCTGCGGTTTACCTTGTATTCTACCCTTCCTTTCCCCTTTTTCGGCTAAACCGATTTTAGCGTGGAGTCACTGTCGCTCTTAGGCGTTCTTTTTTTCGTTACTTTTCGTTTCTTACACTGGATCAATGGACTATTGTTTTTTCCGTTTTCGTTTTTCTTTTCTAGTCAAGGATATCTTATCGATTTTTTTTTCCAGTTTGCAGGTTGTCGTTTGCAGGTTAGTCCTTTTAATCGTGATTTTCGCAGAGTTTCAAGAATATTACGCCAGCATTTCTGAACAGGTTGCGTAAATCATTGTTTTGTTACTTGATCATTTCAACCGTTCTCTTTGGCTCAGTTGTATAAATATCTATTCTTGTTATTCTGGAAGGAATGTGCGAAAATCAACTAGCCGCTTTATCACGTTATCGGCTATTTCAAGTCTTTCCATGACAAAGCCCAGAATCTGGTGCCGTCAATTGATGCTTTTAGGTAATCTGAATTTGCCTCTCTTGTAACAATGATGTGCCTTGATAGCTTTATCATGTTCAGTTAATTTGGGTTTGCGAATTTAACACGACAATCGTTAAATTCAAATCTCTTTAAACATATTCCCCGTGTTTTCTCTTAATACCCTCTCCAAATTTGTCTACGATCTGGGATATACTAAATTTGACAATTGAGAGATATCTGCGTACTTTAAAATATGATATACAATCTGCGTGAAAGAGAGTAAGAAACAGGAGAAAGAACTTGATTTGGGGTTAGCGTACCTCAAGACAATTCCACATTATAATACATTCCAAACACCGGCGTCATGCACTAATGAATGCAGGCAACAAGGTGCGACAAAAGGATAAGCCTACCCGCCAAATGGCTCTCCAAGTCTCCTATATATTACCTCTTTCTTTACACCCGATACTCGTTTCCCCAACATATTGAAATACAACAAGTTCAAATATCCAGCCCAGCTTACAGGTGCCAAGAATAGCTGAGTTATTCGAGAGAGTCAAATTAATTTCGATTTCTTAAAAGATGACAACTTTTCCATTTTCTAGATTTCTTTCCATTGTTCAATGTTCGAGTGATGGTATATCATCCCTTGTGGGAATTCAATTGACGAGCAAGATACGACAGTATTCGATCACCATTCACTTTCACCTTCCTTTCGAACTGCAAAATATCATACATGGCACGTCGGTCTTCCCAAACCAGGTAGACTTCGATATCCAGTACCGAATTTCGAGATGCAACTAGTACGCATACGCAATCTGGATACATCCGCAAGTCCCGTTGAGACTGTCATGGACTCGCCAAGTCCAGGGATGTCAAGTCTCATGTTCCAAGACGTGCCCGAGTTGATGTTACCAGAAGCCGAAATGTACGTGGAACAAGGAGGAGTCAATGGCCAAAGCCAAGATGAAGAAGAATTTGAAGAAAGTGAGGCGGCGTATATGACTGATGAGGAGATGGCCGAATTACAACAATTCGTCAATCAAGTAACTTACCTGCGCGATCTAAACCAGCGTCTCCTTGCACCGATCACCACATCTTTCACTCACCACAAGTAGCACTTTTTCCACACATTTCTCATCTTTGGGCCTCTTGATTCCTTCCGTATGTTTTTACGGGTCATTCTTTTTTTGGAGTTTTGGATGGGCCGAGATGGTTCAACTGTATCGCTTTCGCTGTTCGCATACGTTCATTTTTTATTTTATTTTGGTTCTTGTACACGGCGAATAGTTCAATCTTTTATCAGTTGGAATAGAAATATAATTTATCCCTTTTATACTTACTCCCCCATTTAACGATTTCAAAACAAGGAGGTTTACACTGAAACAAAATCCAAACACCTTGCAATGCAGCAATACAATAGAGAAAGAAAATACATATTATGGGCAGAAAATTCTTGCAAAACTGGTGACGGAACGTCTACAACAAGGACAAACTGTCCAACTTCTCAGCGCGAGATTTTGTCTACACTCATCGCATAAAGCGAGACATCTATAGGAGGTAATCAAGATGAGGGTGAAAGAGGGGGTTAATACCGGCATGGAAACAGAATTATTTCTCGGTCATTGGCGTAGCAAACTACGCAGGGTCGTGCGCTTACTCCTTTTTGAGGAGAAATGCGCGAAGAAACAAGGCTGAATAAATCTTGTTGCGTGACTGTTTTCGAGGCTGCAGATTTATATTTTGAGCGGGTTGTAACTTTGCTGTTTTCAAGGTGAGAGCGTAGAATTAGACTTGTATCTTCACTGACGAGAAATTTCAAATCGTCGGGTTTAGAGAAGAGTTCTCCGAGGGATGGCTCTGATTCGTCGGGATGAGTTGAAACTATCGAATCAGTGTCGCTAGAATCGGGCGAAAATTCCGAGTCCGAGTCGATGGGGGATATCATGGGTAGAGCATTTGGACTCACCTGGTATTTAAAGAATCTATATATCTGTAAAAAGAGAGATATTGAGGGTCGATAACGCTTTAGCATATCTGGTTTGGGAATATCGGCAAAACTCATTTGTTCCGTTTCAAAAGGATGGGAGAGGGTCATGAAAGCGGCCGAAATAGGATCTGTTTCGCGGAGAAGTCCAGATTCTTCAGTAGAGAGTAGTGCCAGCAATCCATTACGCAAAAGAGATGCGCTGAGTTCTTGGTCTATAGGAAAGACGAAGCGGCGCGGAGATATTTGTAGGCTGGAGGTGAAGATTCGGGAAAAGGTGTTTATTGAAAGGCACGTTGCGAGGATGAATGCAGAGAGAAGAAGTGGGAGGAATGCAATGCTGAGAATAGATGGGAAGACAAACGGACCGAGGGAGAGGGCGATATAGAGATAATATCCCAGTGTGGGAACTAAGGTGAGGGCGGAGGGGATGAGCTACAGGAGATCAGTAACATCGAAACAGCGAAGGGGAAATATGCCGAGTAGCGGGAAAGACCGATGACCGAAGTCAGTTGTTTGAGCACTGAGGAACAGAGGAGCAAGGCGGTCATGAGGCAGGTTGGCCGTGTTGGACTGATTTCGGCTTCATAAAAAAACAGCCTTGCTCCATCAGGCCAGAAATGCAAAGGGAACATACGAATATTCAAACAAGCCGAGGCCTGCAGAAGGGAGAGTTGAACGAGTCAGCACATCGCTCAACTGACCGATAAAAGCGCCCTGGCGGTGAGCATAGCCGATAACCAGGCGCATACCGCCACAACAGCCGTATAGGCATCCCAAAACATGGAAGAATCACATAAGAGACGGTCCATGTGCTGCTGCTTCTTCGTAAACCGGCCAAGCGCATGCAGCTGCAGAATAACAGGGGGCAGCCGCAATATCAAGCGCGAAACCACAGAAAGCTCAACACGGCGATGGACAGCTGCATACACAAGTGCGCGATTGCTCGCTAGCGAAAGAACCACCCAGAGCAGTATATAAGGGCTTGTCATAAAGGTATAAAGGGCGTTCAGCATCATAGCGGGCCGACCGCGGAGTGTGGAGGGTTTGGCCTTCACGTGTGCTCCTCGACCCCATCAAACCAGCTCGACTTTATCCGCAAGATGTACTGAGTACTTTATTAGCTATTATATTTAGTCGTCTGGTATTCAGTCTCTTTGGTCTGTAAGCCATTTATATTGGTCAGCCTTTTCGGCAGTCTGGTATTCAGTCTATTTTCCCTTCTTATCAACTTGACCCAT
The DNA here is from genome assembly GCA_001929475.1 of Neolecta irregularis DAH-3. Taxonomy (NCBI): domain Eukaryota; kingdom Fungi; phylum Ascomycota; class Neolectomycetes; order Neolectales; family Neolectaceae; genus Neolecta; species Neolecta irregularis. Next base: position 3,245 of record LXFE01000243.1, on the reverse strand, counting down.
CTCTCCTGTTTTCGAATGACTCGTTAATTATATTCTTTTGAAACAATACAGAAATTCCAACAAGTACTTTCCGGATCAGAAAGTTTCCTAAATTCACCCTCAAATAGCATTTTCCCACAATGCCCACATTCAGAAGATTCGTGCTGAAAAAGAGTCAGCCATTGGTCTTTTTGGGAAAGTTTCACCGTAACCCGAACGCCAAGCGCCTTTGGGTGTCTCAAGAGTCATAGAGAAAACAAGGCTTTTCTTTTCTTATTAAATAGCAGACCTGTAGCCCACGAAGGAACGACAACCTGAAACCCTAACCTTCCCTCAAGCGAGTCAGCTTAACCTATATTATGTTGTCAAAGCTCTTCTGGCTGATCGTACTTCATGCGACCGTTATTTGCGCTGCATCTTATCTCCATTATTTCGATAAATCCATGATGGATTTTGGACAAAATTCGGTTTTTCCGAATCCAGTGGAGATACCGTGGCGGGTGGAAAAGATGCGTGAAGAAGTTGCAACAGCCATATGTGCAGAGCAATGCTACTTAAGTCAGTATAGGTGCAAGTCGTTTATCGTAACAAACATAAACCGTGCTTTCTCATGTCTGAAATTTGACACCTCTTCATCAGAGATTGTTGCGCAGCCGGGTGTTCCATTTGTAGCTCCGCAAGCAGTTTATAAGTAAGCACCTGCAATTGAATGGAAAGTCTGATATTCTAGTATTCGTGAACAAGAACGACGAACATTTTCTCTCAAAGATATGTCTCTCGATATGAAATCTCTTGATATGAAAGATGAATCAGGAGAAAAGTGGGCCAATGATATTTTAGAAAAATATGGGGGAGCTTCAGTATTCGATTCAGAGACGAGAGAAACTCTCTTCCTCCCTCTTTTACTCTCGTGCAGGGACATTGCGATGCACCCCACCCAACAGAAGGCATTAAATTTTGAGAATGTTGTTCTGTCAACTGCAAACGCTCTAGACCAACTACGCACCAAAAATGAAGAGCGAAGAACCAAACGCCTCAAAATATTTCAGGAAGTCGGAGAAAACAAGGCTATTGAAATGATTAGGTCGGACCTAGCTTCATGGACCGTGCCTTCGAAAAGTTGCTCTTCCCCAGAGTGCCTTCGCTTTATGGCATTGACTTTTCTACAAATATTCGGCGGGAATATTCGTGAAGGCATTACTACTCATTTTTATGAGAGCTCTCGGTGTTTAATTTTCGAAGAAAAAGATATGCAACTACTCATTGGTTTCCCTACCCCCGGACACTATATTATCATATGGGGCCGTGGGTCTGCTAACCATTCCGCACGCGTAATCGCTATTTATCCACCTGAAGTGCCCCAAGATATACGGGATCAACTTTTCGCACATTACCCGGAAGTCTTTTTAAAATTTACGACTGACCTTGGCTACACATATTCTATCGAGCCTCCTAAACCCCTCCGTGCAAACCCTCGTAGTGTCGATGAAATTTTGTTAAACCTTGTTGTAAAGGTGGTAGACATACTCATGCATCCTGATCAATCCAAACCTCAAAAGAATCGTTTACCGAGAAGTTCTATGCCATTCTTTCGCGATCTTATGGCAATCATGGTCTCTGATGTATATGGGAAGGACCAGCAATCCAGTGATTTTCAATCTAAACTAAGCAACACCCGATTACGAACTGATTTCGCCAATGATATAATCATTAGAACCAGCGATGATACTTGAGGATAGAATGGGAGGCAGATGATGTTTGTTGCAATTTGTATACGTACTAGTGCTTTCTAGAAATTTATGTAGTGTTGAGGGTGCAATTTTTCTCTACCGACCTCGGCGTATATCCAGTGTTTGACATGCAAAGACATGATTCATTAGAAATGAAGTAGTGATGTAAACTAGACCAAGTGTGAATTGAATGAATATTGGTGAAGACGACTCTACAAAGTAAAGGAAATATAACAATCAAACAAAATCAAAATCAATCTTGTTCAATCATACAATAAGACGGAGGAAGATGATTGGAATTCTGGTATATAGAAATACTGGAGACAGAGAGAGGTATTAAATGAATAGAAATAGGAGGCGGCGTCCAAAGCATAGCGATTACTCCATTGAATGATAACAAGGGGAAAACCAAACATCGAGATCCAAAAGAGAAGAAGGATTACATCACAATACAACCGGAGCAGCAAGCCGAGGAAGTTCCATCATCGTGTGCGGCAGAGCCGTTTGCGCGTGAATCTGATTGTTCCTGGGGTTAGCAGGGAGAGGAGGGGAGGGTACTTTGTTGTAGCGACGAATTTCGCGGACGAGGTTGTGAAAGGCTTCGTCGACGTTTATTCTTGATTTTGCAGAGGTTTCTACGAATTTGCAGCCGAACTCTCTTGCGAGATCGCGGCCCTCTGAGGGATCAGGCTAGGAGGAGAGAGGGGAGGAACCCTGGACGGAGACCTGTCTTTCGTCCTCGAGATCGCACTTGTTTGCGACGACGATCATGGGGAAATAGTCCTTGTCCTTTACTCTGAGGATCTGCTGCTGGAAGGTGGAAATCTCCTCAAAGCTTGTTCTGCTTGTGATGGAGTAGACGAGCAGGAAGCCCTCGCCTGTGCGCATGTACTGTTCGCGCATGGCCGAATACTCTTCCTGGCCGGCGGTGTCGAGGACGTCGAGGAGGGCGGTCTCGTCGTCGATGAGACACTGTTTGCGGTACGAGTCCTCGATGGTGGGATCGTATTCGTCGACAAAGTGCGACTGGATCAGCTGGATGGTCAGGCAGGACTTGCCGACGCCTAGAAGGTGAGGACGGCGAGCAGGGGCAGGCACCTCCGTCGCCGACGACGACCAGCTTGTACTCGCGGATAAAGTTCTGCGGGAGTCAGAGCAATTGCGGGGAGGGGCGTGCCTTTGTGGCCATGTGCGGGTGGACAGAGGGGGGCGGGGAGAAGGAGGCAGCGCGTGCGGCCAGCAGGGCGCGGCAGGAGCACGGTCACGTGCGCAGATCGGTTCGAACCCCAACTGCTACCCGCAGCCCGAACTGCGACCCAAACTGCGGCCCGAACCCTAACCGCCACCCGACCCGAACAGCCCACCGCGCATGGCCTACGTTGCGGCCGCACACCCGGCGACATCGACGCGGCACGCGCTTGTGGCGAGCCTGGGCGGCGCCGGGGAGCCGCCGGTGCTGGTTGTTGCGTATGCCCAATCCTAGCCCGCAGCTGACGGCAGCCGCACCAACCGCCTCGAGGTGTACCGCTGCGGCGG
>LXFE01000241.1:0-22759 GCA_001929475.1 Neolecta irregularis DAH-3 | reverse complement strand
GCCTGCCAGAGCATTCTCCAGGAGGGTGGTTGGATCTCTTGGTGAAGGCGGGAGGCATAAAAATCCGACCTGAGAGGCCCCATCCGCCAGAGAGGCTCTGGCGGGCGCAGGGATCAGATTTTTCCGGCAGGCGGCCGGCAGACTAATCATCCCACAGTGTTGTGGATGGACCATGGACTTAATCCAGTCCATTAAAAGTCCATAGACTGGAAAGCCCGGCCCATGGTCCATTGATAATATCTCTTGGGATAACGGAGATGATTTTCGGTAGATATATTAAGAAAATATTCAATGTCTCATTAAAAGTCTTAAACAGTCAAGTCTATCAAGTCCAAACAAGCAAGTCTAAATTTCTTGCTTACTTGCTTATTTTGTTTTCCAGACTTGCTTGCTTACTTACTTAATATAATATCTAATATTGTATTCAAGAATTTTAAAAACAGTCTGAGAGCACCAGAAAGGTTGCTTCCTGTTTCACATCATTGTATCCAAGTAGCGACGTTAGAAAATATCGGAGTTCTCAAGAATTTCAATGGTAAAAAACTATATCCTAGCTAGATAGAAGAACTTGGTTCCGGATAGACCCTACGGATAACGGGCATGCCACACTTGGCCAGAACCAGAGCTATGCAGGACACGCACGACATTCCAAATAGAGATTCTATGGAATTGAAAAGGGATTGTTCTAGAACGTGTTACCGAGACCCTAGCTGAAGCTCAGTGGTGCATCAAGCCGAAAAAATGATATAATAGAACGGCGTGAAGAGGGTCATATGGAATGCACTCGATTTCTTTAGAGTTATTTCACAGGTAACCTTGTTAGCGCAGTTTTCTCTCAAGAACCCTCATGAAACTATTCACCGGATACGCCTAGGCAGTGTTACCGAAATGCAGCAATACAAACCATTAAGGAAACCAAGAAGGGAGAGAAGGTATAGCTTCTCCCGCTCACACCCAGGAGACTTTCCTATCCTCGTCCAGGATGCTTTTCCGACTAATTGGTTGTCCACTGGATGCCTTCATAGGAGGAAGAGCCGATTATAACTGTGTGGGAGAGTTGTGTTTATACTATTAGTGAACTAGAACATTGTTATCCAGGGCGTCCTTTCAAAAAGGGGTAGCGCTATGCGCTAAGAAAGGATTATCCTGTGAATAAACTCTTTTGCATTATTGAATTATTATTATTCTCCTTTCTTTCCTGGTTAAATCTTTTGTTTAACATGTTCATAGATGGTCTACTAAATATAGGAGTTCCACTTTGGAGGCCTTCGTTACACCGGAATGCCATCCTGGGAGCGGAGTTATTGGCGGGGTTTAAAAATCGTATCTAGTCCTCGCAAAGCTCTATTCATTAGCTTCCTGCAGTTTTACCAATCTTCATACCTAGATGAGTTCCTTACCGCCTGTCACCCCGTATAGCGAGAAACAGCTTGCTGAATTATATCCAAAAGAACTCAAGCTTACATATCTGCAAGTTATATTCCGCCATGGTAAGCCAACTTATTCCCCGTCAAACAACGTCTGATATGTACCTCATAGGAGAACGGACACCAGTACGCGCTCGATTGAAGAATGTCGTCCCAGAACATTGGCCTTTATGTCAAACTGCCGAACGATTTCGCTCTATCGTCAGATTGTCTCGAAACCATTCGGATTCTGTTGAATATTCTCGACTCGTAGAATCAGCAGGAATAAATGGGGATCCTGTCAGTTTAGATCAAAAAGGAATATGGTATCCTTCCCCCGTTAACTCTCCCGAGCCGACATTGCAGTTTACTCGGAGAACTGACAGATCGTGGACGCGAGTCTACGCTTGCTCTAGGGGAGCGGTTAAGAAATCTTTACGTTAATCGACTTGCCTATCTTCCAGAGGATATTACATCCGACTCTCAAGTCTATCTTCGGTAGAAGTCTTTGTCAGCTACAAACTCATCATCAGGACTACAAACATGTCTCGAACGTGGGAAACTCTTCAACATGTTTTTGCTGGACTCTATCCTCCAGCTCACCGGTCGTCTTTGTTTAAACCTAAAGCGCATACTCGGAATGTCACCGAGGAAAATCTCTACCCAAACGAACATCACTGCAAACGTCTCGCTGCCTTAGCTTATCAATTCTCACAAAAGGCTGCCACAAAATGGGACCCAATTCTGAAGGAGAAAGTTACGCCAAAACTCAGACACCTCCTATCCAATGGTATAACAGTGAATGGTTCGCCCCGAGTTAGTGGAGTCCTCGATACTATCAACGCTGCTCTCGGAAATGGAATACCACTTCCATCTGCTCTTTTTGATCCCGAAGTTTATCAAATTCTTGAAAAATCCGCAGTATCAGAATGGTTTGACGGTTATGAACAAAGCAATGAATATCGACGACTTGGCGTTGGAAGATTCCTTGGAGATATATATACTCGCATGACCGATAAAAACAATACTACAAAAGTGGCTTTATACGCAAGCCATGATACAACCATCGCCGCAATTTTGGCCTCTCTCGATTGTTTTGATGGGGCTTGGCCCTTTTATACTAGCCATATTGCTATCGAAACATTCACTTCGGCCAAATCTTCTAACAGTTGGTTTTCAAAGCCTCAAAAGTACGTTAGATTGCGATATAATGATAAAGCTCTCAAACTTCCTGCTTGTGCGGAGACGGTGAATCACTACGAAGGAGATGAAAGCTTATGTACCATGAAGGCTTTTGGGGATGCCGTGAAGAAAATGATACCCAATAACTGGCAAGAGGAATGCAACTTTGAGATGGACAGGCTTGCAGAGCTAGAGTAGAGGATTATCATTTTTTGGATATCAGAAGCCTTAATTGTAGGGACACTAGAGCATGAAAAGCCGGGAATTTTCCCTGTTTTTTGCGTGGACGCACGTTCTGTTGTTATCATTTGGTCGAATAGCATTGAGAATATACGGGACTAGTTCGCCAATTAATTTCTTCAATTGAACGATGACGATGTCGGAGCTCAAATTTACGCGTCAATCTCGCGAAGTGTGTGCCCTGAACTGAACGTTTCAGAATGGACCTTACCACTACTATTGCATGCCTAAACCCACCAGGAATTTCCATTATCGATGATCAAATTGTTTCCTACAACGCTGGAAGAATTACCATTAGATGTCTCGATAATCTCCAAACCCGACTTGCGATAGCCCTAAATTCACCAGAATTTTGTTCAAGACGGATACATTCTCTTCAGTTTAGCCCCTCAGGTCAAAAATTATTAATTGCGAATGAAAATGAAGTCAAAGTATTTGACTTGGAAAATAATGATTGGAGTGCTGAGATCAAAGAAGGTGTTGGGGGAATAAAGTCAGTTTACTGGGGACTTACGGATGATGAAATTCTGGTTTTCACGGATTTATCGGTAACTTGAATGACTCAGAAGATGTGTTTTTGACCAGGAACAGCTCAAACTAACGATATGGTCACTATCAGAGCTGACTGGGACCCATCTTTTGTATCCTAAATACCCCGACTCTAGATCTTATGCATACCGTCCAGGGACCAATCATCTTTTTATCCTCCTACGATCTGATAATCATGATACGGTAAATTTAATCTCTTCATCGAGTATAATACGGAAATGGCCAACAGCGACGACAGATGCACAAGGCTTCAAATGGTCACCATGCGGAAATCTCGTTGCCATATGGGATAATGGGATAGAATATAAAATAACAATCTACACGGCTGATGGAATCCACGTTCGAGATATCAGAGATCCCTCGAAATTGGGAGTCAGAAGTATTGATTGGAGCGATGAGTATGTAATATCGGGAGGCTGGGATGGAGTCATTCGGGCTTATCATAACGGATCCTTCTTGCCAATTATTAAAATGCAGCATACGGCAATCGTCAGATGCGATGGACAAGTATGGCGAGAAATAAGGATGGAGAGTACTGCTTATTGTACGTTCTTTTTCCCGTTATTAACCAAATTTTGAAAAGACGATGAAGGTGTTCAACCCTTTTCAATAGGAAGTGCAAAAGATTCTTTCAAGGCTGGAGTTGACTTAATGACTTTCAACGCAGATAGTCAACTCATCTTATCGCGGTCGGAAAATCTTCCCAATGCGCTCTGGATTTGGAGTTTGAACCATCTTTCGCCAATCGCTATCTTGGTACATCTACACAGCATCAAATTTTCAAAATGGCATCCGAGGATACCTTCTCTTCTTGCAATGACTTGTGTAGATAGATCTGACATCTACATCTGGTGCATGGACTGGGAAGAGCCAAAGATTATTAATGTTGGATTTGAAGTTATGTGGATTCGTTGGGTGGAATGTGATGTACCGGTATTGATTATCGGTGACAGAAAGGGTTGGCAAATTGGGCATGTCCATACAGATGAGTATTTGCAAGAAGGCAGTTGTGTAGAGGAACTGAATGTAATAGAAATGGTTGGGGTGTAGTTATTTGAACTGCTCCTAGATGACTTCTGTTTGAGTAAGTTTTGCCCCAGGGGAATATTTACAATATTTTCGTGCATTGTTTAATATATTCAAGCTTCAGGAGGGCTATCTGTCTTAGTTTCCTTTTCTGCGATAGGGCCAAATTTCTCCTCGTACTTCTCTAATTTCCTCCTTAATAAATCTACAACCTTGATCAACTCGACACACTGGGTATCTAGGATGCTGTTTTGTTTGCGATAATCTGGCAAGTCAACCAAGTATTCAGTCGGATTCGAGCACTTTCAATCCCATCCTGTAACATCTGTGCTTCTTTTTTTCTGATCGCAACATCAGTCATCAATTGCTGTATTCTACCCAGGCCAAGCATTTGTCCCAATTCTTCGTTCTCTTTTGTCAATGCTTGTAATTTCACAACGAGCTGCCGATATATTCCCAATTGTTCTGGACTATTATGATGTTGCTCAATAAAAGCTAACATTGCTTCTTTCTCAGCTTTCAATGACTTGATTTCTTCATTTGCAGTATCGATTTTTTTCCGTAGTTTTTGAAAAGCTTGTTCATAATAGATTGGAAGAGGAACTATTTTGTCCACTGAACCCCGTCTTTGCACCTCTTTCTTGAGATGTCATTGGAGTTAGAATGCATGTCAAGCGTACGAGAAGAAACTGAATCTCCTGTTCTTGTTGTATAATTTTAGACTCGAGTTGATTGGCATTAAGATCGAGATTGGTCATATTTGTTCTGGCGGTTGACGAATTAATGACGTAGGTGGTTATTTTCATTGTGAACCTTCCTCAGCCTCGTCTAGACAATTCAAGCGAAAATGTCTTCTTCGGTCTCAGCAAATGTCCGCACAAATAAGCCAGCAGATCTGTGAAGAATTTCGATGTGAGCGTATGTGATTCTGAATTTCACAAGCGTCAAGGATATGATTGAAGACTATGGAAATTTCATTGACTCGCAGAAAGCTGGCATGCTAGCCACGAGGTGCAGAAATGGGTCTCTTAGGAGCAATGCATCTATCTGCCCGAGAGAATGCCGTTTATTTGATCTCTACGACGAATATTTGCACTAGAAAAATCGGAGAACTGGAAAAGGATGGTCATATCAATGTTTCTTTCTATAAAGACAGCACAGTACAAAACCATTCTATACCAAATTTAAGTGTTAGGCAGAATGGGTTTCTGTTAGTGGTACAGCCACTGTTACCAACGATCGAGGGATTGCCAAAAGGTCTGTTTCTATTGTCGTGCGCGAACTTGGAAGATATAATTCAAGGATACTAAAAGACTGACTTGGAGATCTGGGAGATGGAGGTAAATTTCTGTGTTTATAACACAATTATCATTACTTGTTCACGATGGAAGTGAGAACGGTTCGGTAAGCAAACAGATGCCGTCTGCGGTAATATTCTGACTCATGATCAGCCAATCGGTGTTATTCGAATCAAAACAAGCACTGTAAATTACTTCAAAGCCTACCAACACTAATGAATCGTGCAGGTTATTTATCAAATCCAGACACTCTCGGCAATGACAAAGCTCGCTCAAGTCACTAAAGGGACTTTTACGGGTGAAACTGCGCACGTGAATACTACCGCGAGCTAACGAAGGGGTAAATACAAATTGCGCGCAGCATGTATGCTGATGCAGCTTCTTTGTCTACTTGAGCCAAATTTGCAAGTCTGAGAACGACCCGCTCTCTTGCCATCTGAGAAAAATACAGCCATATTATTCAAAATAATGCCTGATATCGATCACTTGTATAAAACGTAGCCAAAGTGATTGGCGGTGTGTATTTGAAACTGTATCATCTGCACGTCACCAGCAAACCCCTTGCTCTTCGTATTTAATTCCTTTTCTCCACCACACAGTCTCCATCCGTTTTTTTGCCTACAGATAAACATGACCCAGACCTGCGACGAGGCTTCTATTCCGCTCCTCAGTGAAAACACAGTTCCGTAAGATCTCCAGACTCCGACGACTACGTCATCACATTTTTGTCGGCTGACTTTCTTTCTAGCCTTGGAGAATCAGCTGCTTCCATCCCGGCCACTGGTGGGAAGCCTAGTGCTCTCAGCAGTCAGCTAGGAACAGGGAAAAAGAGTGATCATAATCAAGTTACTCTTACAAAGTACCATTCATTTTGTACGTCCCCTAGTTATTTTTGTGAAGTTTGCCAACATTTTGATAGTCAACGAGCTGTTTACATGGAAATATCCCCGTGCCAGCGGCGTTGTCTTTGGTACCATTCTCACTACCTTGTTCGTAACAAAATATTTCAACATCCTGCGATTCGTCTTCAAAGTTTTGTGGATGGCGTTCCTGGCTTCTGCCAGTCTTGAGTACGGTGGTAGATTGATGACACGAAACAATAGCGGGCTAATGAGGTACTTTTTCAATCTCGCCATGTTGTTTTGTTCTGACTGTTCAGTCAGTTTCGACCGACCGGTTATTATAGCGTTTCCAAAGAAATCGCAGAACCTTTCCTGAGCGAACTACATCAGTTGTGGAATTTTCTACTTTTGGAATTCCAAAAGCTGGCTTACGCAACCAATCCAAAGCACACTCTAGGGGTATTGCATATCCATACGCCGTCGTCATCTAATCTGTGTAATAGGCTTTTCTGGCTGCCTGGGTTAGTTGTCAGCTTGTGACCTATCTCTCGGTTTTGTCTCTCCTCATTATTGGTATGTTTACCCAATTTTCCCCGGATTCATGGGTACAGCAACGCTTACCGCGTTCACGACTCCCGCCGTCTACGTGCGACATCAGAAAGTTGTTGATGAACACCTGGATAGAGCTCGCGTGATTATAAACCAAAATTTGTCAACTGTCAAGGAAGCAGCGTCCCGTCATGCTGATGTCGTTGTTGAACAAGCTCGATATTACGCACAACAAGCCTCTGAAAAGATCGGGGCAAGTAGTCCTTTTCTGCAAGGAAAACTTGCTGCCGAAGCGAAGCAAAATAACAGTTTCAAACCGGCACGCTCGCCTTTGAGTCAAGCACCAGGAGCAAAGGAGGCTCCAGTCGAAGTGGCTGCTCTATAGGAGATGTGCAAAGAGTATAACCTGAATCGCTTTTTATCGTTTTCTTTTACCGAACCAAATAGCTATTGGGGACTGTATGTCGATTAGTTTCTATGTCGTGATGCAACCAAAAAGAATATATATCTATGAAACTTTTCCACATTTATAATATGCCATGTGAATCGCATTCTCAGAGTAAACCAAACTATGTATGACGAACGGATAAGAACAGAACATAAGAAAGCGGTTACTTACATAAGACCACTATCGATAATCCTTTCCCCTAAAGACAAACCACAAGACGAGACCAGACAAAGATAAAAAGGATAAAATATGATATGCAAGATAAAAGAAATGAAGAATAACAGAAGACATATCTCCAATTTTCCAACCGCCACCATATGCCCATTTATATCCAGTATCCACAGGTGAAATACCCTTCTTTTTCGGTAGTATATAGTTGGAGGTGGAAAAGCACGCTACATTTCTACCAAGTCATTACGTCAATTCCTCCGGCAAGAAGGAATGGTTTTCGTGAAGTAGAAATTTTGCTTTGGGTAGATATTTCCGGGGAAGATTGTTCTTGTCGCTGACGATCGGGAGCCACATAGTTATCAATGACCGTATGATGAGGGGCAGAATGTTGAGTTGATGTGCTGTTTGATTCGTTATCGTCAAACTCGGCACCGCCGATCAGTCCAGGCATTTCTTCGTCGATAGATCCACTATATGGTCTAGACAGTTGTTCAGAAGAGCCATCTGAATCGTCATCGCCGGAATAATCGTCTTCGATGACAGAAAGACCACCGCTACCATCCATTTTCCCGTCCCAGAGGTATCGTCTACCGTTGAATCCAAAGGGTCCGCCTTGCTCGGAATCGTTGAATGTACCGCCGACGCTAAGTTGTTGAAGACATCTTCCGGCTCGAAGCATTTCCAACAAGTCCGCTGAGCCCTTGTTGTATGATGAATTCAAATGGCGATCCATGTTATTCTCCTCAAACACGATCTGCGAAGGTAAGGGTGGTGCGATCGATTCCGTCGCATCAACGTCAAAACAAGGCTCGAGCGGTTGAACTTGTTGATAAACCGGATTTCGAGTGACTTGTTGCATACGACGTCTTCGGCGTTTCGGGCTATGCTCGGGATCACTAAGTGAAAGGATTCCATATCCCGGGGCATCTGGGGCAAGACAGCTTTCGGGAAACCCAGGGCCAAAGACCGTGATCAGAGAATAACGGATATTGTACGCTGTTCTTTGTGCGAGTGACAAAGCGAGATCGTATGGTACCCTATAACAAATGGTCAGCACGCGGGTTGTCCGGTCCAGCATCAGCATCCGATTATTCTAAGAAAGACGGATGAGATCTGAGGGTCATACCATGTTCCTATGGAATTGGTCAGTCAAACACTTTTGGGGAAAGAGAATAGGCTTGCCTTGGATCTTGAGATATCCTCCTCGAATTCGTCGAATCACGCCCTCTAACTCGGGGTGGTTATCGATGAGTCGAACTACGTCAGCCTATTGCTGTTAGGGTAGATAGTCGTAGCTGATATTGACCTTTGAATTTCCGAGAGCCTTCCAGATCCCAGTCAGGTGAATGAAACCAGTGGTATAGTCCCACATGATCGTATGCTCGTTCAGCTGGAACTCGTAGACTAGAGATGAGCTGCGGTCCGTGCAGAAGGATATACTTGATAGGAATCCTCGTTCATCGACACTGGTAGCGTACTTTGCCTTTTTGATCTTTTGCGGATGAACTCTGTGTGCCTTGACGAGTTCGGGGGAAATCTTGTGCGGCGGATACTTGATCTCTTCGGCCGAGGTCGAGGCGATTGCAGCCGATCTCGCCGGTATAGGGTTTGGGTGCGACATTGAGGCTCTGCTCGGTCTCATCGGATAGTGATGCTGCATCTGATGCGGGGGCGGGTTTGCGGGCAACAGACGGGGTGCCTGGGTGCGCAGTAGGCGAGAATGGTGGTGATACTCCGGTACCGGCGGCGGATGGTGATACTGGAGCTGCTGCTGGTGGTGAACGCCGCGGTTGTATGAAGCAGCGGCTGCCTGTTGCTGATTCATGAAGCTGGAGAGCATTGCGCTGGTGGTTAGTCGCAAATAACCGTCTCGGGATATCGAGATCCGTCCAATTGCCCAGGTCGAGGAGTGGAGTTTTCAGCCAGACTCTCTACGATTGTTCGGCTGGCGCAGCGACCGGGGTGTCCCGGCACCGCGTGTTTGCGCTCTGGCCTTAGCAGATGATCCTCGTATGTAATTTGCTTTCGAGCACCAACAAGCCCGAAACAAGTCTTCGAAGATTGTGCCTAGCGGGACGATGGCAGAAGGATGGCGAACCTGACGAGTCCTGACTGGCGCCGATACTTTCTTCGATTGGAAAAGTTTCGCCGTCGACGTATATTTTAGTCTGTGAATCGTCACACCTGTGTCGAGGACCTCTTGGCAAAGCACAGAGAATATCCAAGGACGAGAGAGTTTGGGGGGATTGTCCTCTCGCGTTACAGGTGTCGCTTGGCGATCACAAGTCTCAATCTAGGCCCAATAAAGAATTTAACGTAAGGATACCAGTATATCTTTGAGGGCTGGGATAACCGGAACACAGCGGTTGCTTTACGCTCGGAGAGACCGGGATACCCTGTCTCCACGCTAGATTTGCGATTCAAACAATTGCTTAACCAATCACGGGAGCCAAGCGTCTCCGTCTTATTGATGGCGCCTCTTTCTTTGTCGTGCAAGGATGTCCGCCGATGCGACAAAGGAAATGAGCCTCCGGGGGACAGAATTTTAAGGCGGACTTCGAGTTCAATCTCCACTTGTGGGAATGACAGGTATTGTAGCTGGGCAGGTGGCCTATTTAAGTTTTGCGGCAAACGAAGAGTGAGGCGAAGAGGAAAGAAACGAGTGTGCGACGTAAGACATGGCCCCGAAGAAAGACAAAGAGATAATCGGCGACATATTTAAGGTGGTTTCGGTTTGACAGCGTCTCGGCAGCGATGTAACAAACAGCGGCTTCAAGCCGCCACTCGTATTGCCATACACCTATTACTACATGACTAAGCAAAGCCTCCTTCTTCTACCCACAAACATATACAATCAATATTCGTCGTCATCCTCGAAAGACTCGTCCGTGATAACCTCGTCAGAGTCAGACTCCGTCTCAATAATAGGCTTCTTGGGTGCAGTCGCCCGCGGAGCCCGTGCAACAATAGGCTGAATCTGACCCAAGCTATCGTCAGAATCCACAGCAATCTTTCGTTTCTTTTGCACGGCTTTCTGGCCTCCAGACGCACCTTTTGCCTTTGCTTTAATCACAGGCTTCTCTTCTTCACTGACAATGCCAAAGTCATCGTCATCGTCGTCAGCTGGCTCGTCTTCGCTTTCATCCATTGTAGCTTGTACAATCTTCTTGGGTTCAGGTTTCGATGCGTAACCCTTCTTTTCCGTATCCCCATCAGCATCAGATTCGCCTTTGATTATAGTTGAATGACCAACAGGCTCATCTTCGTCCGAGAATAAAGTAGGAGCAGCAGGAACCCTTTTGGAAACAATAGGTTTAATATCTTCATCGCTGTACGAAGCAACAGCTACCTTCCTTTTCGCAGGTGCTTTCGATTTATTCACAGGGACCTCAACATGGGGAGGAGTGATATCTGTATTTGTGGCAGTCTTTGTATCTGTTTTCTTGAATGCCAATGTCGACTGTTTCTTCGAGCCAACTTCCTTCTTGACAGAAGGTGCCTTCTTCAACTTCTTCGATTGGAAATCTTCATCCGCGTCATCATCGGTTAATGATTGGCGTTTCTTAGATTTGACCGCTGCAGGCTTTTTGGCTCTTCCAAGTTTAGAACCATTGGAAGTAATCGATTTTCCGTTTGTTCGAGCAATTTCATCTTCCTTTAGAGCAACTTCCCATTCTTCAAGAAATTGATCGAGATCGATATTCCATAGATCCTTTGCGGAAAGCTTGAGAAGTTCGTTCAATTCACTCTCCTTCAATTCGTGGTCTTTCAACAATTTTTCCACCTACTAATGAGCAAACTATCGGGAAACAATCTTGCCTTTTCCTTGGTCAACGACCAAATAGCCATACCCAACAAATAATCATATCCATTAGCAGGATCTTCCTTGCCATCTTCGACAGCGTCGTCCTCCCCATCAAGCGTCTCGACATTCTCACCAGCAATTTTAGCTTGCTTCTTCTTTGGAAAAGAGGTAAATTTCCTTTCCCTCAATTCAGTCACGATCTCAGCTTTCTTTCGATTCGAAACAACGAGCTCTTTGCTAATAATCATCTTGATGAATCGAACTTGATTTGAGAGACGATCAAGTTGTTTACCAAGCTCATCCGCGAGATGATCCTACGAAATCAGTCACTGAAAAACTACTGCTTTCCAACATACCTTCCGTTTCTGGTAAAACTGTAAGCGAAGATGATAAAATTCAATGAGAATTTGTTCTGGATTAGCGTACTTTTTTAAACGTCCTTGGGAATCAAACGCGACCATGTTGCTGGTATTAATTGTCGCTGTAAGCTTAAACTTGGTCTCCAGTCCTTCTCTTAGCGCATCTGCCATTCCTTGTTCAGTAAGACGGACGGTAAATTGAACAGCAGTATCCGTATTGTTATCATTGTAATCTTTGATGAAAGCAGGTTGTTTATCCGTTCCAGCAATTCCCGCTTCGAGGAATTCCTTCATGGTTTGTGACCAGTATCGGACAGGAAGCTCAGTAATTTCAACATTGGTATCATCAACTTGACGGATTGTGCCGGTGACTTTATAAGTTCCTTGCTTATCGTCCTTCTTCTCGATGGTTCCGCGGAACCCACGATACCAGGGATCCATAAGCAAGACTTCCTCGCCATTCATTAATCGTCGCAAATTGATAATGATATCTTCGGGGTTGTAATTGGGAATAGACGAACTCCAACCTACTCGTTACCTTTCTTATCATGTAGAATAAACATACCAGTACCGATACCTTCCGATCCATTGACTAGGACCATCGGCAGAATAGGCATGTACCATTCTGGTTCAATCTGTTCACCTTCCTCGACAAGCCAGTTTAAAAGGGGATTATCAGTCTGAATGTATAATTTCCGCGCCAAAGGCGATAAATTAGTGAAAATATAACGGGCCGAAGCAGCATCTTTCCCCCCTTGCAATCGGGTTCCAAATTGACCGTTTGGCAACAACAAGTTGACATTATTACTACCGACAAATGATTGAGCAAGCCCAATAATCGTCATATTCAAACTTTGTTCGCCATGGTGGTATTGAGTTTTTTCACCAACGTAACCACCTAATTGAGCGACTTTAATTTCTCCACGAAGATTCTTGAGGAAAAGGCCGTATATAACTTTTCGTTGACCGGGTTTGAGACCATCGACTACCGATGGAATTGATCGGATGTTATCCGCCATTGAGAAAAGGATTAATTCTTTGTTTATAAAATCGGAGATGGGAATCTTTTCCATGCTGTTATCGAGATATGTTCCCGGTATGAAATCTCTCAACCAATCTTTCCGTTCATCAGCTTTTTTCTTGGAGAAAGCGAGATCAACAAGTATTCGATCTCCTTCTTGCATAGCATGAAAATACTTCAAATGTCGATCTAAATCTGAGAAATATCGTTTGGCGTCCTCGGCTTTGGAAGTTCCCAGTCCTTTGAAGTACTTTTGATCCCATCCTGCACCTCCATTATTGGCTTCCTTCCAATGTTCATATTCTGGTAACGTGAAGAAGTCGATAGTTTGTTTTTTATTGGTTTTTTTGGTACACCGGACAATTGGTGTTATAAATTCTATTAAAAAATCGGGGATTTTGAGGAGCGATGGGTAGAACTTTTCGAAGTAGTTGATGATGAGCCCTTTAATATGACTTCCGTCGTGATCCTAAGAATTAGAAAGAAAACAAAATAAAGAATAAAAAACCTGATCTGTCATGATCATCAGATGCCCATATCGCAGTTCCGCAGTAGATGTATAGGCTTTTGCATGTTGTAGTCCCATAATCCGTTTGATAGCTTGGATTTCTGCGTTTGCAGATACCTGAGCAGCCGAAGCATCCCGAACATTTAACATCTTTCCTCGGAGAGGGTAAACTGCAATTAACAAGTCAACTAGAGGAAGAGGGTACCCCCAAAGTTGTCACGCCCAACGACACTCATACCAGCTACAGCCAAAGTCTTTGCTGAATCTCCTTCAGTCAAGATAAGCGTACATCTATGAGCATTTTTGGTGCCGGCGTTGTTGGCATCTTCAAGTTTCGGGATCCCGGTAATACGAGATCGTTTGGAACCATCTGATTTTTGTAATTCTTTATCGGCTCGCACTAGAGAAAAATTCATTATATTCTCGACAATGGCACTTTTTGAGACTGTAAATTTCAGTATTTGTTTAAATAGAGTGTATACCCTTCTTGATGAATTCTTCGCTAAGCACACATTTCGATCCAAATGCACTGTTTTTCAAGGTCAAGGTCTCCTTTGTTTGCGAATCAAACGCGGGATTTTCAACTAGCGAGTTGACGAACACCCACATTTGATTTTTAATTTGAAAGTTTTTAATAGGATGAGCTTTCTTCTTCTTGATGATTTCAGCCAATTTTTTGACGATTTGATCGGTGACCATGTCAACGTGCGTCCCACCTCTCGTTGTAGCGATACTATTTACAAAACTGACTTGATTGAATTGGCCATCGCTGTGAGTAACCGCAACTTCCCATCGATCACTTACGATTTCGTGGTATACTTTACGTTCTGTACCGCCTTCCTCGGCAGTTTTAGAATTTACATATAAATCGATGTATTTTTTGAAAGAGTTGATTTTGAGAAGAGTGCCGTTAAGGTAGACTTTGATTCCCTTTACGCAACCTGCGATATCATATACTCGTCGTTTTATAACACCTTCAATATCATCGTCCATTACCTCCATGTCAAATTTTGCAAGATCGGGCTTGAATGTGATTTTGGTATATTCTTCGCCCTTTTTATTTTCAGAGATCTTGGGTTTCGTTTTGACAGTCATATTATCGGTCCAGATTTGTTTGTATTTTTTGCCACTTTTTTTGTTGGCGGTTTCGACGATGAATTCGGTGCTGAAAATGTTACAGAGCTTGGCTCCGTACCCGTTTCGACCTCCTGTTACTTTCTTTTGATCGTCGTCGTAATTACTGGAAGTGAGAAGGTTACCAAATATTAATTCGGGTATGTAAATTTTCTCTTTCTAGTGCTGTCAACTTGGTCTTGGGAAATCATTTATACGGCATGTATTTCGACAGGGATTCCTTTTCCATCATTCATGACGGATATTTCATTCTTTTCGCGATCAAAGGTGACTTTAATTTGAGTCATGGAAGGGTCTCGCTGTTTGTTATCGGCTGCATTGACCAGGATTTCGTCGAATATCTTGTAGAAACCAGGGACGATGGTAGCTTGTCTGGAAATTAGACAGTCAGGGAGCAGTAAAGATGCCTGAATTGCATTGTGCTGCTCTCGCTATCAAATAACCACATGCTCATGGGAGTCGATTCGACACTGCCGATATAAGTGTCGGGACGTTTTAACACATGCTCCAGTTGGGAAAGCTGTTGATCAACACAGCTGGATATATATATTGTTTACCTTTTGGTATTGTTCAGTAGCATTCTTTGACCCAGACGGTTTCTTTGCGGCAGGATGATCAAGGTCCAGTTCATTTTCAATCGGTTTGAGAGCCCCATTTGGGGTGGGTTTAGATTCTGGGAAGGATGAATCGGTCTGGGGATCTTGAAACATTCCGCTGTCGTCTTCATTTGAAACGGGTATGTTTTTTATGGGTTTTTGTACTTTTGGTTTCGCTACCTTGGGTTTTGTTGGGGGTTTCTTTTTCTGCAGACGTCAGGCGAAATATTGGTAGACCGTACCGGTTTTGGCTGGTCGTGTGCATCCATTACGGAACAGTCATCGTCTTCATCAAGGTCGCTATTAACAAGAGTCTTTTTAGCGGGGGCTGCTTTTTTCGCGGGCTTTGTGTTTGTAACCTGGTGAGTGAATGGTAATTTTGCGGCGGGAGATACAATTCTGTGGGGGACAAAGTCGTCCGAGTCTGAGATATCTACTACGAGGGCGGTGCTGGCCATGTTTGGGTAAACCGAGCCTAGAGAGCGGGCTGAAGGAGAGAAACGGGAATGGGTAACAGGGAGTGGTTGGTGTTTGTGATGCCGAAAACAGCGCCAGGAGCACGCGCAACGCCGCGATGCGACGAGCACGGCGAGACTCGGAATCATTCGCTGTTCTGGGTGCTTCTACTCGCACCAGCAGCGGAAATTGCAGCAGAGGTCATTGTCATGGGCGGTTGTTGCACCAGCAGCATACCAACGACAAGAAAAGCGAAAAAAGCGAAAAAACGCGGATATTGTGCAGTCAGACAAGCACGGGGCGCCACCTTCCTGTTTTGGGCGGGATCCCAAAACAGCAACGCGTCAGTTGCGCGCCATGCCGTTTTGGGCGAATCGCCCTAACCGCCGCCCGAGCGACTTGCAGCTGCTATTTTAACCGTCTGCGCTCTCTTTGCCTCCTCCTGAGCCCAATTGCGATTCGCCGTCTGTTTCGAGTGCTGCTAGTCTGCCTCCGCACTTCCCCCAATGCATCGCCAGATCCAGGAAACATCCAGCAGCACCGCCCGCGACACCGGATCGACGATGATGACCGTGGATCTCTCCCCGCCCAACTCGCCGCCTGCACCCGTAGTCCGTGTGACAGCCTATCCGCTGGTCTCGGGGCTAGACGTCGCCCCCCAAAACCCGCCTCCAAGGGGTGCAGACAGTATTCCGGCAGACGCGGGCGACGAGTCCTTTGTCGACTGGGACCATCTGCGCAAGATGCAGGACCCCATAGAACTGGTCGACGAGGTATGTCTATCCGCCGATCGCACAGTACACCCCGTGTTGCTTACACCGCCGTCTAGCAGTCCCCTGAATTTCTCTTAGCTCGGCTTGAAAAAGAGAATGCTCGATTAGAAATCGATCCAAGAGCAACACACTCCCTTTCTGCCACCGCAAAAACTCGCCCGCCGTCACTGCAGTATTTGCGCAGCCTCATGCATTCCGCAATCATAGACCCGGATACGCTGCCCAACAGACAGTCAATGCTTCCCGCTCCTCCTCCTATGACACAGGCATCGCCTGTCTTTGGCATATGCTGATCAATCATAGCTCGACTTTTGGAGAGCCCTGGTCTCCGATTATCAGAGAACCGCTGCCAAGCTGCCCTTCTTGATGGGCAAGAAAATCAGAGCTGGAGTTCCGGCTCCATTGAGGTATACCCTCTTCGACAATTGTTGATGTTATAGGGGTATTGTGTGGCAATCGATGTCTGGGGCTCGCGACACACATCTAGAGGGCCTCTACGACACCCTCTCGGCTGAAGTATCGCCTTACGATCGAGTAATCGGCCGGGATTTATCGCGAACATTTCCTGGTGTCGAAATGTTCAAGGAAGAAGGCGGTGAAGGGCAAAAATTACTGGGACGTGTTCTCAAGGCATACAGTCTCTACGATGCCGAAGTCGGTTATTGTCAAGGGTAATCTCTATCAAGCTCCCCGGCAGACGCTGATAAACAGACTCGGTTTCCTCGTAGGGCCGTTACTCATGAACATGGGCGAACGAGAATCATTCTGCGTACTCGTTCGAATCATGGAATGTTATGACATGCGAACTATGTTTACGCAAAACTTGTCGGGGCTCAAATTGCGATTATACCAGTTTTCACATCTGCTTGTCGCACATGTGCCTAGTCTTGCTGCACATCTAACCGACCTTGGAATCGAACCGTCAATGTACGCAAGTCAGTGGTTCTTATCCCTGTTTGGCGTGACATGTCCTTTTGCGACGTTGATGAGAGTGTATGATGTGATATTTGCGGAAGGCGCACCTGAAACGATAATGCGGGTCGCGATTGCCTTGATGCAAAAGAATGAGGAGCGGCTTCTTGTTTTGGAAGAGTTTGAAGGCGTCGCTCAGCAGTTGCTTGGTCGTGGTTTATGGTATGTCTATGAAGGTGATGATGATGCGCTTGTAAATGAGGCATGTGGCCTTGGCGGCGTGGTGACGCGAGGAAGTTTGGCTGATCTGGAGCGCAAGTTTAAGGAGCATGAAGAAAATTCTTCATCGTCTCGTAGTTCTTCCCCAACTAGGAAGACAACGGATCTTCAGGCTATCGCTTCCAGGTTTTTCGGGCGGCTGCTTTCTACTCCACAAAGCCCCACTCCGAACGCTTTGTCTCCTCAGACAAATGTGTCTGGGCCTACAAGCCCCACTAAACGAACTTCTTCAAAACTGTCTGTTTCCACTCTCGCCTCTTTGGATTCCACCTCTTCGTCAGACGGGAATTATACTGAGCCTACAATTATATCACGAACAACATCCATGACGAGCGGCGATCGCAACAGCAAGGGTCTCCATCGCCAGATTGAGGATCTAGTCATCGCGCTTAGTTCTCTTCAACGCGAACACGCTCAAAAGGAAGAAGAAATCGAAGCACTGCGGAAGCAGAATGAAGATATTCGAGCACTTGCTTTGAAAATCTCGGAATCAAAAATCGAGTGCGATGCTGAAACGGAGACGATTGGTTCTATGGAAGATGCTGTCAAGGATCTGGATATTCCTACTACCACGGACGAAACCGAAGAGGTAGCATCGACATCTAATGATCCGCCCTTGACACCCCGTCCAACCGTTAAACATGATTTTTCTTCGCTGGTAGCGGAACTAGTTGCCAAAATCATCGAAGGCACAGCATCTGTGACGTCTCACAAATCATCACAAGCATTACTAAAAGAACTTAATCGTGCAAACGAAGAATTAGCGAGAGAACGCCAGATAAATCGAGACTTGGATAAGACCAACAAAGAAATGATGCACGAAGTTTCCCGACTAAAAGAGCATGCTAACGAAATCAAACAACGGTATTTATCCGAACAAAAAGATCGTCAAAAAGCGCAGCAAGATTTAATTGCGCTGAGAGTACAACATAAGAATCGTCAACATGAGCCAACTACAACTGAACCCTTTCTTGGTCCTGAAAACGTTGATCGTGGATTACGGGAATTGAAACTATCTCGCCGGTCATCTTTGAAGACACGACCTGCGAGTATATACTCGAACCGGTCTTCGCAGGTGGTGGAAGAAGCTTGCGCATCATGCGATTCGTTTAAACTTGATCTAGTCAACGCTAAAACTGCAGAGGCAATTGCAAAGCAAGATGCAGCTGAAGTGCGCAACTGTTATGATAAGCTAAGGAAACAAATGGGTATTACGGGACATTCCTCGTCGGCAAGTATGTCTAGTCTTCCCTGTGCCGAAAACGGATTCACAAAAGCGGGACGATGGTTTGGAGCATGGGCGGGACAGAATCCTTCAGCGGGGGGGAACAAGACATGATAGACCCTTTGATTTTTTGTTTTTTTTGTTTGTGTATTGCATTTTTTCCAAATGGTCTCTTGCGACCGACCGAGTTTCATCATTGTGGCTGGAGGGGTGTTGCTATATATAACTATTGTTGGTTTCTTTTGTCCCTGCTATGCATTTGGGATTACCTGCTTGCTCTTGCTCAAGCAGACTATTGCGGAATCTGTTTGGCAAGAGCAATAATGGGCGAGTGCAGGTGGACCGTACTGCAGAGCAAAAAGTCAGGCGAGGAGACCCGCCTTCCCTCCCACAGAACCTGCTTTTTTTCCAGCGCAACGCACGCGACGCAGCACGAACAAGACGAACAGCGGGGCACACAAGAGGAGCAGGTGTATTTGCGGTAAAAGCACAGAAAAGGTTATCCAGCGGATCAGAGTGGGGACACGCGCGTAGGCGATGATGGCAGCAAATCAGGGCTACAGCTACAATCCCGGAGCCGGAGCCAGGCCGGGAGCCAGCAGCGACGGATATCTGCTGGCTCCGCAACCGGGAGCCGCTTATTCCTATGTCCCGCCGCCGCATGCGCCTAGTCCGTGTATTTAATTCCATCCGCTTCTTCTTTTAACCCGCCAAGCACTGTCGCCCCAGACCGCATCGTTGCACTCACCCGTCCTCGGCCCACGCGCAGAGTCCGAGCGCCGCCAGATCGCCGCTGTGCTGGCGCTGAATGACGACCTGATCCATGCGAGTGTCGAGCTGGCGGCCAGTGCGGACCGCTCAGAGGCAGAAAAGGCGTCGGTCCGCAGCGAGTATCTGCCATTTTTGATATTCTGGCTGACCAGACAGCCTGCTCGAGCGGATCGCAGCCAATTTGCAGTTTCTCACGGCGCTTGCTGACCGCCGCAGTCCGGGCAGCGAGATGCTTCCGGTGCGGCCGCCTGCAATCCTGAATGCGCCTGCGAGTGTGCCTCGTCTTGCGAAAAGCTATGCACAGCTGCAGATGCTGTTTGGCGGTGAATCATCATCGTCGCTGCTGCGGCCTCAGAGACGCCCACTGTCCCCGCCAGTCCAATCGCGCCACGGCTCGTTCTCTTCTTCTTCTTCCACCTCCAACAACACAACCACCGCATCCACCATCCCCATCCACGTAACCACTCCATCTACCTTTGCGTATTCGTCCCATGGTCTGCAGCAGCAACAACAACAACAACATCAACAACAACAACAACAACAGCAGCAGCAATACTCGCAGATGCAAATGGCATACTCCCAGCTGCATCCCCCACAGAACCATTGGACCAACTCTGGCCTACAGTAGTGTATGCATCTCTGGCGTTCCGGGGAATGAACTTGCGGTATTCGATAGATTTTGACTATTGTGAATATATGCACGGTGGTGTAGCACCACCACTCTCCACTTCTGCACTCCACTCCCATATCCATCCTTTCATGTAGCTGCAATGCCTATAAAACACTTGCCCTTTGTAGACTACTACGCCGTCCTGGGAATATCAGCGACCGCAGACCATGCTGCTATAAAGAAAGCCTACCACAAACAAGGTATCCCATCGTCTTTATTCCACTCATCGTTACAGCCCTCCTCTATCATCCAGACAAAAATCCAGATGACAGAAAAGCTTCCGCCCAGCTGCACATGCAGAAAATAAATGTTGCATTCGAAACCCTGCGTGACCCGAGCAGGAAAGCCACATACGATTCCGCTCGTTGCAAAATTCGACTATCTCCAGACTACTCCCCGTGCTTCACCTCTGCACGAGCTGGCTTCGATTATGCCAAATATAATTATAGCGACTACAGCCACAGTGGGTATGCTTCCGGAAATCGTGATGGCTTTGATTCGTGGTACCGCTGGTACACAAATCACCAACGGCACCAAAAACCGAAAAAGGAATCAAAGCCTCCCCCTCCTAAACAGCCTCCGCCCCCTACAAATCCCCAGGATCCAAAGCCGAGGCCGACGCCTCATAAAACTCGCAAACCAGGCGTTGCATCAGAAACTAGGCCCCAGTCAAAGACTGCCTATTCCAACACACATAAAGGAGAAAAATACTCCACTGCTCCAAAGCCTGAGGAAGTACCGAAAAGGTCTTCCCAGGAATCTCCGCCTTATACTAAAGAGTCCTTTGATTTTAATTTCGCTCCCTCATCAGATACGCCCTACACATTCAAGAGCTCCCCAAAGCCGGATAAACCTAGGGAAAACAATCTCAGAGGAAAGGCCAAGCCAAAGACTTCAACAGAGTCAACCTTCAATTTTACCCCCAATGGAAGGTGGTCCACCCCGAAATCCGAAGCAAACGGCCAAAGATTTTCAGACTCTTCAACAGATAATCGAGGCAGTAGCAAATCAACACCATTCAAATTCAAATGGAGAGCCGATTCATCGGAGAGGCAAAACCACACATCTCAGGAAAACCCTTCAATATGGGGAACATTACCTCAAACCGAGAACCTTCGAAGCTACAAATTTGATTTCGGAGGATATGAGCAAGCCTTTGAGCCTCAAGCATTTACACAATCAAACCCCAAAAGCTCAAACCTGAATGAAAATGAAAGGTTTTCTGCTTTTAATTTCAAGCAATCTCCAGAATTTCCTGAACGCCCTAATAAACCACAAAAAGTAAACCTTGAAGATGAAGTTGAACAAGATACTCCTCGTCAAACTGGCGGTCGTTATGCAGCTGGTTCAAACTCTACGAAGCCTCCACCCGAGTTCATTCCTCTGGGGCCTGAAGTACTCCCAGAGGAAAATTATGGTTACAAGGCACCTGAACTTGACATGGAAATGCCCGATGATCGGCCAGTGACGCCAAAGAGTCGACCTCTCTCGAATCATTATAGTCCTGCCCAAAAGAGTCAAAACGCGAATAAGAAAGCAAAGACGACCCCCGAATCCGTTTTTCTTGGAAAGTTTAGACAATCTGAGACGCCCAATGGAAATGATAGAGAGACTAGAACGTTCGACTTTACATTCGCGATGCCTCCGAAATCTTTAGACCCGTTATCGACAAGTTCATCGTCTACTTTTGATCCACTGGATGGAAATCTAGGTTCAAATGGATATTCAGACCCCCAAATTCCTAAAGCTTTTCGATATACTGCTGATACTGCGCATGGTAGCACTCGTGAATGGGCTAATTCATGGACCTCTCATCACTCCACTTCAAAAAACTCGGGTTCCGATAAAAAGTTTGAGAGTTACCGGACCTCTGAACCAATCGAAATCTCGGACGATGATGAACGACAAGAGGCTAAATCTGAAGATCCAAGTCAAACACGTATTGAAGATGAAGAAGAAGACGATGAGATAATTTCAATATCGTCAACTGAAGAAACTCCTTCTGAACGCCTTCAAGATCCCTATCTGGATTCTCAAAAAAGGGAGCAAGAAGAATTTAAAACTATTCTATGCCAATTCGAAAACGTTACAAATTCAATACTCTCCACGCCCGGTCTTGTTATTAATCTTGCGCCGTGTACATGTAGTCAAAATGACATGAATAGATACCTCCAATCCCTTCGAACTCATCAATCAAATTGGACTTGTTTTTATTCAAAAATCAAACAATACCAGTCTCTTTGGTCTACCTTTGAAGAAAAATATTCAAAATGCTCGGTTACAGATTTTATCTTGTTGGAATGGTATCTAAAAGCAAAGGAAGTAGATCAACGTGTTCAAAAGAAAATATCAAGTGAAGAAGAGACTCATTTGTTGGTTTTGAAACATTTAAAGGGGTATAGAGACGGTACTTTTAACCTGTTTTAATCACCCTTCCCTTTTCTTTTTTACCTTCTTCAATTGTACTATTGTATACAAGTTATTCTGGAGTCGGTCGTTGTTTTGATTTGCATATATATATATATATATATAAATATAA